>CAFUXE010000035.1:306392-331780 GCA_903364295.1 Serranus cabrilla | reverse complement strand
AACCACACACACACACATTATCGTACGCTGGCATACTTGGCACCTACTGCCAGACAATGGGAGACAGCCTCACATACACTAAACACAAAGGAATACAGCGCACACAGTCTCACACGTACCCTATATGTGTGAACACGTTCCTGTGAGCCACTAAATGAATCAGACATGCTCTCCTACATCACAGCCGTGCCCTTGAGCAAGACACCCAGTGGATGTCAAGTGCCAACAAGGGGAGCTGTGGTTGTGTCTCTACAGATACAGTATGTATTCAAGAAAGTAACCGTAGCAGAAGTTATACAACTATAAAGAAAGTACAACAGGGAAAAACACACCCATTATGATCTTCAATCCACCTCGACTACCTTGACTGAAGCTGCATTACCATATGCCAAGTGATGGATGCTTTTACCCAAGTGCCTTTTTGTGCCATTTAGCATTATACATTATTAAGCATGAGGGATCCCAGTTGGATTCAAGCACTATAGTCTTGGCAATGTAACTGCTGTGCTCCTTGCAGTAATCCATAAACAGTAAGACCCACATGGAACAGGCTTAAGTTATTCGAATAAAAGTTTAAAGCAATCGCAAAAGGTCAACTTAAATAGTGCACTCTCATGTGCATTAAGGGGTAACATTCTTACGCACCCATAAACTGTTACATGATGAGAGCACATGCATAAATGTATTCATAAGTGCACAGCTGAATGGGTTAGTACAAACATTGCAGGGTAAATGCATATAAATGGCTCATCGGCCAGAAGCAGCTATTTTGGCACACAATATATAAAACACACTTTGCGTTCGTGTTTCAAGTGATGGCACTTTCCGGAAATCTTCCATTGTGAAGGCTACATCTTGAGTGCAAAAGTACCCCAAATGTAATTTGTTTTGGTGCTGTGTGGCTTAGATCTGTTCTATTCATAACAGTGTGATCAGCACAAATTACATGAAATCAGATCAATTCATTTAAGATATGGGCCACTTTTTCATGTAGTCAAAAAGCAGAGACAGCTATTTTTTTTATTTGCACTGCAACCTAGATCTAATTAGTTATATTGGAAACAACTCTTTCTTCACTCCAGATCGACATTCTGCACTGGTGGGAGAGTCATGTAGAGGTGCATATAGTTCAGGCCAGCCCTTGACATCCTTGAATTTTGTTTGAAATCTATTTCAGTGAAGCCAGTTTACTTGGACTTCCATTTGAGCCGTGGACTCAGCTCAAAATTTGTTGGAATTTTTTATGCAGTTGCCAAGTTTTCAGTTGTCTGACACAAGCTCACAGAACTTTGGCACCGTCTCTCACGGTCTGTTGTCATGAGCAGGATTGCAGTCCTGCACAGTGTTCTTTTAATTCTAGTTATCAACAAACCATCTGCTTGATTCAGAGGTGTAACATGGCTTTGACTGGAGTTCCTCCTGAATTTTGGAATGAGTCAAAGGTTGAAATGCCATACATGCATGCGTTGGTCTCTGACACCTAACATTTACAATCCTAAACCAGACAACACGGTGGTATCAGGCTATGAATCCCGAGGGAGTCACACTCTAAAGCATACCGTGCTTTGTCTTTTATTTTACTCTAAACAGGACCATCATTTACAAAATGAACATCATGCTGTATTTAAGAAGACTTGGAACTTGCAATTGAAACCAAAAATTCTTAGAAAAACCTTTACCAAGGTAAAATTAACAAGCAAAATGACATTTTCTCATAGACTTAAAGTTGGACTAGTAGAGTCGCCTCCTGCTGGTCATTAGAAGGAATGCAGGCACTTCTGCATTGGCTTCACTAGTCAGACCTCTCGCTCTTTTTGAATTGTATTAAATGTGTGAAGCTTCATGACAGATTTGAGTGTAAGAGTCACAGATTTCCTGAGTTGTTCCAGTAGGTGTTTTCCTTACGAGCACATTAATTTGTTCCATGAAAGCTTGTATTGTGTGTTTTCTTCCTTCACTGTTTGTACTGTGACTACACTTGATTGCCCGCCTATTAAAAGCACCTTTTTTCTGTTGTCCTATTTTTACAACACTACCATAAAGCATAATTAATGTACTGACCTTGACTGCATGCATTCAACCTGCAGTATATCTGTATCCTCAGAGCCATGACAATTATTACAACTGCTGGTGTTACAAGTGAGAGTCTTTGTAGTCCTGTTTGTGGCATTTAAAAAGTGTTTGCCAGTAATGCTTAGACAATTACAGGCATGGAAAAGCCACACGCTCCTCCAGATGGAGTAATGTTTCCTGTTAATGGGAGGAACCACTCCAGAGCAACTAAATAGGATCATCCATATTTATCTCTTCATCTGTTACCTTAAACCTTGCCCGTCAGTGCACGCATTAAACATTTATCAACCATTTCATGAGCATGTAATTGGAGGCCTTTTGATGCTGTTTGAACAGATTACAGATGTAATCTGAACACCTGATTAAAATTTAAAACTTGACCCTTGCAGGTGGGCGAGAGCAGTGAGGTGAGGAGGAGGAAAGGGAAAGATTCAGTTGACGGTGCACAGAGCACTGGGTAACGAGACAAAGATAGACTAAGAATAGGAAGCAGTGTGTGACATCAGTTGTTTCCAGTTTAGTCACAGTGAGAGAGCAATGGTAGGAGGGAGAAGGATGGAGTTATTGCAGGTCATACATGGCAGCCTTTTACTTGAGCTATTATGCAGCATGCAGATGAGTCGTGGCCTCTGCTAGCATGCAGCAGCTGCAGTATCATGTTAATTTACGGTATGCCACTTTATGTAATCTTTTATGCTACTCACTCATCACAGTGTTCAATGAAATTACACTTTCTGCTGATTTATTACTCCTCCACTTCCTCTCTCTCACACTGTTTAACCCCCCCCCCTTCTTCTTTTTCTCCTATCTTTCAGTGCAGTTGTATCATGCTGTTCTTGCAAGTACGCCAATGTTATTTCTGAGTCTAAATTAGACATTGATAATGCCATACAGACACAAAACCCTTTTGTCTCTGTCTCTCTCATCCTTCTGTTATGTTGTAGGCTGAAAGTCACAAAGTGTCCGGTGAAAAGACAGAGATCTCAGCTGTTTGTGGCCCTTTGGTGGCTCAGAAGTGCTGCTGGCACAGAAGCAGAACTGGCTTTCCCTCTGATGGGATTACAAAAAAGAACAACTTGGCAGAGTTTGTTTTTTCTTTTTACATATTGTGTTTTCACTGAGGAATTAAGAGATTTAAGGAGTAAAACCCAACATCTCATCTGGTATTAAAAAGAAATCACGAAATACAACTGTCATCGATTCGAGTAAGACGTAATCATCTGTTCCATGGAATGTGTGCTTGTAAATTTAAAGATAAAGACGAACTTAATCCAAAAGCTGAACAACAAATCAAGAGACAGATCTTGAAATTAAGGCCCCCTCGGTGGGAATGTGACGCCACAGAAACCTTTACTCCCTGCTGGCTCTCTGGTGCTGAACCAGATACTTGGACAACACAACAGAAAAGCAGAGGATTTATGCCCCAATTTGGTTTTAGGGCAGAACAGGAGAAGCGAGAATTCAGTTGAGAGGTCTCTGTGTCTCTCCCACTTCAACATAATCTATAGCTGCATGTTTCACAGCCTCTGTAGGCACCTAAAGCTCACAGCAAGGAGGCTACACAACAATAAATCAACAAGTTTGTTGTTGAAACTGCAAAAAAAAAATTAAGTGAAAAGAAAACTGAACATTTGTACAAGATTATTATTTCAAAAGCATTATCCAAAATGTGTCTTTAAACTAAAACAAGCAACATTTCACTCTGTTGGCAGAAAACTACGATTAAACCCTGATTTGGTTTAACCCAGTTGTGTTTTCAAAGCATTAACAGCCAGTTAAATTGATGTGAGGAATTAATTTAAAAACTTTAGTCATAGGGAAAGCAAGATAAAAAATACACACACACACACACACGCACACACACACACACACACAGCAGCTTCATAATTTCACTCACACTGTTGCCACTTAATAAGTCCTCCAATGCATCATTGGAGTGGATGAGTGCTTTGGTTTTGGGAGCTGCAGGCAGTGCTCTGACACGGGGCAAGACAACCATCAGCTGCCCAACCTCACTCGTACCCAAAACATTTCCTATCAGCCCATAACTGAATATGGCAGTTTTCCATTGGCAAGTTTAGCTCTCTAATCCCTAAACCACACTCTGCTTCAGATTGTAGCCAGAGGCATACTGCATTACCCTAAAGGCTGAAAATAGACAGGATAATGCTTTGCATCTTGAGCATAAACATGACTGTTTTCATCCTGTGGTAGTTTATCATTTTGAAATAAATAAATGTGGATGCAGTGCATCAGAAGGTGTTATTAGGCATACTATGTATCTCCCAGGTAGTTATCAGCATGGAAGAATAAACTAAACCATGTTCTTTAAAGCCTCCACACTGCTGGAGGACTACTCTGTTTTACTGGGCCCCTTGGAGGGAAGGATGGCATTAAAGAACGGAGCACATTTTATTAAAAACTATAAAGATTATAATATGAATGATATATAAGGTGATGAAATGAGAGATTTTGTAATGGCAGAGTGGTGCTCGCAGAAATACTTGTTTTAACCTATTGTTTTAACCCAAAACGTGTTATTTGTTGTCTTAAACTGAACAAAAAGTTACATTTCCCAACATTTACCATGTATTTAAACCTCTATTATTTCACGCTGACCACATTTAAAACTACTGTTTGTTATGCACTGTGTCCATCTTGCATTATCATCCATTATCATTTTGCCGTGGTTCCCTAGCAACTGACACGGAACTTGTTGACCCAGATGACCAAGCCGGTGATCCTATCCTTATTATTGTTGGATGCGCTTTGTCCTGACCGGGATTCTGGATTTTTAAATCTAAATCTAAAATGAGGCTCATCAGTTTTCATAGTCACTTTGAGCAGACACCTAATTTATGTGACAACACCTTGATGAATGCATGTAAGTGGAGATTGATATCATGTATGTATGTGTGTTGCCTGCTGACGAGTCGGCTCATTTCTTTCCTCTCTTTCTCTCTATAAATGATCCTGACAGGACTATATCCTTTCTCTTCACCTCAGTGGCCTCACCAGCCCTCTGCTCACCTCTAAACAAACCTGCTCTGACACTCTATCTGTGGACCTGTGTTTCACCAAATGCACCTGATCAATCAAACCAGGCGTGTGCCTGAATTTCATGTGTGTAAGTGTATGTCTGTGTGTTTATGCAGTACATGCCCTTTCCCCTCTCTGAAGCCGCGATGACGTGCTGTGTAATTGTACTCATCCTCTTCAAGCCCACACTCCTATGTTATTTTGGCTGTTGCACACTCACTACCATGGACATGCACACATATAAACATGCACCAAAATCCAGGTACACTGAACTACACATAGGGATCTTTCAATTTAAAATGTTTAAACCAAAACTACTGAGTGAAAACACAACAGACTGGAGCTGTTTTCCAATCTGTAACTCAAGATGTTTCAGTGCACAGGGACACTTTTAAGCAAGAAAAAAATTGAGAGCAATTCCCAGAGTTTGTGTGCACCAAGCTCTAAATCTGCTTTTACTGTTTCCTCCAGCTGTTTTCTCAGATTGTGAGCACTCGAAGGAAGCCTTGCTGCTTGCAAGTGACACCGTTCCTCTTGGGGCCCGAGACATCGATCGGCACTTATGATTCTGTCTTCAGTTGCTCTCAGACCTTGTTTGGTGTTCATAAGTCATTTACCCCACTGTGGGACTAATAAAGTCATCATAATCTTAATGAACTTCCAAAGATCATTGGAACGCTTGCTTTATGTGACCCAGTTGGCAATCTTTTTAGGCAGCCATGTTTTTCTGAAGGAGGTAATTACCATGACCAAATGGTGTCTGCTAAGTCTGCAGGATACATGCTTGAAGGTTTCCTTCACTTAAGCCAACTCAGACTGCATCCATGCCTTAAACTGCTGCTCTGGGTAAAGTATTTTCTTATAATCCAGTAGGAGAGGCGAAGGGGATATATGTTTAAAACACCAGGACGTTAGTAAGGCAGTTTGGCCCGTTGTAGTGGCCCACTTATCAACACAACTGAGTCTTTACTCACTTGAATTTGAACACACAAACATGGTCATATTTTTAGTCAGTGTGACTCCATGAGTATCCCTGGGTACTTTGTAAGCAAGAACTCCTACAAGCTTATTTGGCATACTTTTATTGGTGTGAAATTGCCAAAATGTAAAACACTAGCCAAAAATTTAATTTCAAATGTAGCCCGCAGCATAACTTCTTAGCTCTTGTTAACATTGCACACTTATTGTTATTGTTTTAACCTTTCTTTAATCAAAAAGTGTGGTGGGATTAAAGGCCTTGCCTGAGTGCATCTCAGTGGTGGTAAGGAGGGGCTTTTTCACTTTCCCATACACAGATTTATCTTGTCGGTCTGGGGATTGAACTAACAACCACTTCTCTAACCTATAGGCCACCACTGTCGCAAAGCGCAGATTCACAAATCAGAGCATGATTACCCTCAGGCCAGCCCACAGACAGGCCCTCCTAAAAGGATGCGCATGCTATCTCCCTCCTATTAAACACCTCGAATCGCAGGGAAATTCATTCCAACATTTGCTTTAATACTTGGGATACTTGTTTTTTTTCTGCAATAGTTAACTTTTTCAGGAGCGTGGGAAAATTTTTTCCTGAAGCTAAAATGAGTATGTTGTTGATTTTTGTTGTTTTAAAAAAGTTAACATTTTGGTTCAAAGTAAGACTCATCATTGCTTATATTTAGATGACTGCTGGCCTCAAAGGATTTCCCCATTTTATCCTCTGATGGGCAGGCCTTTTCCCCCCAGAACATAAGCAAGAAAAAATGATCTTAAGGAAGTGACAGAAACCTTCGTATAATTGACTAATTAATATTACCAGTGTCATCCTATCATCATCTCTGTGCTGCTAATGCAACCCATCAGTAATTGGTGGGATATTTCAGTCTGGATGATGGATGGTCAGGGCAGTAATAGCTTCCATAGAGACCCTGCGTGGTGAAAAGATATGTCCTCACTTGGTGTTTTACTGATGATGGTGGAAAGACCATGTTGAGTTCATTGTGTTGAGGTCACGGTGGCTGTGAAGGCCAGAGCACGAGTCATTTTCATACACATTCACTAAGGTCTTGTGACCTGTGTGAAAGCAGCTGTACTCGTGTTTCTTCGTTCATTTTTCCAGGTTTTTCCTTTGACACCATATCACGTGTTTACATGACTACTGCTACCGCCTTTGCACTTATTTAAAAAGACATTTTCTGATGGTCAGGATGCAACAAAACAACTTTCCTTGAGTGCAGAACCCTGACCTGAGAGGTCAAAGGGTCTCTTATTGTTCAACACAATTAACAGCAGAAGAAAGCTGCTGTCAGCTTGGGTGTTGATGTGTTTCTGCACGTTTACTTTTCACTTTTTAAAATTACAGCTCAATGTAGCATGTATATAATTTATAGTGTGTTATTTTATTGCAAGAAACTTGAAGTGGCTAGTAAATTATTAGAAGATTCTAAGGTTCGGCTGCTGTGGGGTGGGTGCAGTAAATAAAGAGAGACAATAGCTGCAGTTGAACGTGAGAATATATTAAATACAAGTGTGCAAAATCAAAGTGAAGACAAAATATTTACAGTTCCAAAACCGGTTTGATATTCAGTGTCTACAGGTAACATTCATTGACATACTAACTTCTCCAGTGCAGTTGAGCAAACAGCCATCAACAAAAGCTGCAGTAGCCTGGTTCCCAAGTCCTTGATTTACAGAAGCAATTAACTGAGCATAGAACAGGTTATGGATTTGAGAGGTAATGGTTCCAAGTGCACAGTATATGATGCGATTTCAAATTCTCAGTTGGAGGAGGTGGGAGAGTAAAAAGGTTGCAGAGCCTCCTACCAGACCATCAGCAGGTAAAGTTGATTACAACAATGTTGTTCTCAGGGTCCTGGCCTTGCTTCATAGCTCGCCATCAGGGATCTGATGCCACCGCAGGACACCTGGCCTGCATGGACCAAACAATCCACTTAAAAGGGTTCACAACATAAATGAAGCATTTCAAAAGATGTTAAACACCATTAAAATGTAATACAAACCATTGTAATGCATGTTAGCATGCTATCAGTTAGCAATTAGCACAATACTTCAACATCAAGTCAATTCGGTACAATAGGCCCTCATGTTAGCATTAGCCTGCATGCTAATCTTGGGACTAATGCTAACAGTCCACAACAACAACCACCACAAATTCAAACTCACCAGTTCAGCAGATTCAAAAAGGCACACACACGATAACAGATCCCCAGCTCAATGACATTGGTCCGGTTTCTAAAGTTTTACAATACACATTCAGAACCAGTATTCACAGAATGAATGAACAAAGAATCATTGCTTGGAGAAACTGACCTGCAGCTGCTGGCCCTTGGCTTCTCTCCCACACACCTGAGGAGAATGAAGCCAGGGCAGCCTGACTAGTGCTTTGGCACCCCAGGATTGGAGAGTCATGTCACATGATCAGGTCATGTGATGGTGCATTTGAGGGAGTGGGAAATTTGAGTGTAAACACTGCTGTGCTAGATTTAACCCGTATTACACCAACATTGAAAAATCCTCATACTTTTTCTATAGTGTTAGGCTTATTTTATAAGACTTTTTTCTGAATTTTCAAGTGTGGTCAGATTTCCCTACTTCCCCTTCTTTTTCGGAAGGGTGTTGAGGGTATTCTTTAATCTTCCTTTAAAAAAAGGGGTTGCATATCAGAGTGTGTATAAACTTCCGATATAAACCGGCCCTGGATCTTTATAGATAACATGCTGCAGTGGTGTTGCAGCTCATCCTTTTGTTGAGGGCCTTTTTATCCACGTTAATTGTATGCTATTAGCAGAGAGACCCAGTCAGGGCAGACCTCTATCTGTGCTGAAAGCCCTGCTCGCTATAATGATTATCTGCTGATGGATGGGACTCAACTTGACAGAGACAGATGTGGCAGGCACACACATGCCCATCCTCCTGACTAATTGTCACAATGTATGGTGTGTATGTGTGAGTGTGCGGGGGTGGAAAAGCATGAGACTGTTTGGGTGCGTGTCTGTTTGCAAAGGTGTGTCTATTTGCATTTTGTAATATACATAAACTGTCTGTCAAAGAGGAGACACACACCGGTGTCACTCATTATTCTGTAATAAAAGAAGTGTGAGGAACATGTTTTCCAACCTGTGTTACTGTGTGCTTACACAAGGTTTCTATCAAATTGAGGGAAGAGGCACTGAACCCATCCACTGTGTCTATAAACACATTATTGCAGTGTGTGTGTGAAACTGGCTTGTGAAAGAGGAATTAATGAGGGTAAGCTGGAAATAGTAAGTAAACTTTATACTTGCGCTTGGCAAGAGCAGTTATCACAAAGTGCTTTGTAATAAAAATAAGAGCAACAAACAGAAAATATCAACCCTGTCTCCTTAAAACAAAGCAACCATATCACATTCTTAATCACGTTTTAATGGAAACATACTTTCTCCTGAATTATGATTGCAATTAGTTTGATTAACTACTTAGTAAGGTTTTTTTTTACTTGACAGGATGGCCTCTTTACTTTTCATACCTATAAATAATGCACTGTAATTTATATAAAACCCAGCCAGGAGGTGCAACATATTAGGATCCTTCATGATATTTATAGTTAGGTGGCAGCCTCTAGTGGCCATATTTAATATGACGGGAGCAAGGAGGAGTGAGGGAAGGTAGTATAAAGAGAGACAAAGGCCGCGTAAACAAAGCACAAGAACTGAAATCATATCAGGATTTATTCCAGTTAAGGATTGGTTTGTTGTGTCCTTTTTATTTTAGTATAGTAAAAATATAAATCTCTGCATTGTTAATGCAATAATGCTACCTGAAGTATTTTCTGAATATACAACTGATGATATTTTATGCATCTTTCCTCCAAAGAGCTCTGTGCATTACTGTCTGATCTGTGACTGGTGTTCTACTCTGTTGTCTTTTGAGGACAATATTAAATGTAATTATTTTTAAAATGGAACTGACTCAATATTTTACCTGAAAAACAAAGCTAATAGTAATTCTAATGAGACCTGACTACTGTCTAAGTTCAACAGTCTTCAGCAGTGAGACAGGGCATAAATATATTCTTGAATATTTGTTTTAATTTGAACTTTTCTTAGACATGCAGCACTGTTCTTTTACTGTGAAGCTGTGATAATGTGCTGTCTGTGATGTATCTTAACCGTTTCATTGGAAACAAAGGAGACAAGAGATACAGATACACAAAGATTGAGAGAAGTATATGACAAAAAATGGGCTAGTCTCAGCTAGCCTTTCTGTATGTGTCCTCTATAGTTTCATCTGTCTCTGACATGCTTATTGTTCTAGAGGGATTTCCATTCTACAGAGATATTTGTCAAACCAATTACACTGCAGCAGTGCTTCTCCCGTTCTCTTTTTCCCTCTCTTTCTCTCTTTTCAGTCCTTATTTAAAACAAAATCAATTATAAACGCAATTATAGCGCCCTTTCACTGGATAAATAACAATCCCCGGAGCCTAATCCCTGTGATAAAAAAATCCAATTTACTCTCAGATCTTATTGATATGAGGGAAACCATGCAAACATTTAACATTGTGCCTTGTTGCTTAGTCTAATGCAGGGCATTTAATATGCTTATGTCCAGGAGGGCACGTTATTTAATGTAAGTAAGATAGAGAATTATTACAATTAATAAAACTTAATCTAATGTCTTCAGCTTTTTAAAACAGTGATGCAGAGCATTGAGCCCACAGACTGAAATCTCTTTATAGTTATCGTGCAACTCACTACAGTCATCTACACGTCTTTAGCTTTTATTTCTGCTGGTTATTCCCTGCATAAATTTGTCATATTATACATTATTCAGGCAATGTGTCATCATATTTGGACAGTTTATGTTTTTTATTCCACCAAGATATTCAGGCCAGACTCCTGTCTGGTCTCAGCACGTAATAGTCACAGAGCCAAAATCTGTGATATGGAATCACATTTCTTTCCAAAGCGATTTCCAGTAAAGATTGATTGACGATTTGATGATAATACAAGGATAAATAATTATAGGGCTGGGTCAATGAATGATCATTGACTGACAGTAATGGACCACTGATGCCACCGACATGAATTGCATGCTGGATAAGTTACAATTCTTATCCATACATGGTGCACAGTCAGATTTTTGACAATGCATCTGAAGGTGGATACTGATCGTTTTTTCCCAAAATCCAAAGTTTCCAGAGTAACAACACCAAAGTAAAAGAAAATGTGTTGTTATTTGTTGTTGTTGATATGTGATGTTGTCAGAATCCTCATCTTTAGGCCCATACAGACATTCAGTTAGAGTTCCTATTAATAATAATTGATATAGATTTTTTAATCCTACATCACACTTTGATCACTACAGGTGGAGTTTATTCAAAAAACGATGATATTGTCTATCATGATATTCAGGTGGGCTTTCATATGGCAATTCAGTATAAATCACCCAAAAGTATCTGAGTGGATTGCACAAAAACCCAATATATTCAAAGAGATAAGCGTTGGACATATTTACAGAACTTTATCAATACATGTTAAAAAAAAGTTCTACACGTTGTATGTCTTCCATTATTATCTTCATTACCATCCTATATCATCCACACTTCTTGTACTTGCACAACGGATGATATAATTGTCACCTCCTTTCATATAGAAAAAGCATCTACATGATGTGTAAGATAACGCTGCTTTCATTTTCCTTTCATTGTCCCTGCTAAAAGCTCTGATTCAAAAAGAAGTAATGTGTCTAAAAGCATAGTAGTGATAGCTTAATGTAGCATTTACCCTCTTTGAGTTCCTGAAGCTGCGATGTGTTACATGACATGGCTTCATATTACAAAGACGATCTGTTATTTGAGTTCTCTGTGAAGCATTTATGATAATTATACTTCCGTCTCGCAGGAATAAAAAGTTTAACATGCAGAGAAACAAGCTCACTGGCTCTCTTGCAGCGATGAAGATGAGAACATTGATACATGCTAAAGTTCAGCGTCCCTGAAACACAGTCAATATCTTTAGTCACACAGCATTTAACAGTTGAATGTAGCAGTTGCGGTAAGAGATATGGCATTATGTCATGCTCTGACTTCATGACTTCATGTTTTCTCTGAAGCGATCATTTACACTCTGACAAAAATGCAGTTTGTTTGCTATTATTTCCTGCCTGGTTGGGAAAAGCTAAGCCACATTTAAGAGTGGGAACATTAAAATGGTTCTGTGCCCCTGCCTGTTCCTTTTGCAGTATAGTTCTGCAGGAAACAAATTGGGGAAATGTGACAACACTGCATTGTTTCTCTGAATTTGTTCTCATGCTCCTCTTAACTGTTGGCAACAAGCAGCAGCAGCAGATTCTAGAGTTTTAGACATATAAAATGCACATCAGCAGTATATGTTCTTTGTCACCAGTTCTTTTTATTTCCTCTGTACTCTGTTGGCAGTTGTGGTTTTTCTTTTTTACTCTAAAAACACAGTTGCTACAACGGAAGATGCTGAGCAATTTATTTTCTTACTTTCTGCCAATGTTGGAGAAAAAAGTGCTTAGATCCTTTACGTATGTTTTAGTAGCTATACAGATGAATTTTATCATAAGTAAAACATCTAATTTTGTTAAAAGTATAAGCATCAAAATATACTTAACATACCAGAAGGAAAAGTACTCAGAATTATACTCAGAATAATTTAAAGTAGGTGGAAAAGATTAAGCTCATTTTAATATGTCTTCTATATCCCAATGTAGCTTAATCTACCATAAAACATAATCATTTATTAGGTTGTTTGAATTTTGTTTTTGATTTGTTTTTGATTCGTTTTCATAATCTGAATTGGCAATGCATCTGAAGCTGTAAAAAACAAAAGATGTGAAGTAAGTAGCAGTACAATATTGAATTCCAAAATGTATTGATGCTGTAGTATAAAGTAGCCTAAAATGAAAATACTGAGGTGGCCAGGTGAGGAATTGCAGCTTTTGGCACTTCACACTGGCTCGTCGATTGTTGCTTGATCACAATCCATGCACAAATTAGGCATAAAACTGTTACGGCCATAGTAATTATGAGAAGTAGTAGGTCAGGTGATGTAGTATAAAGTCCACAGACGGTGGGGTAAGGGTGAATGAACGTGCCAAAGAAACCCATTGCGTTCTATTTAAGTATGAGGACAAGCTAATTTACCTGCCACTGGTATTGGTGCTAACTTAGGAAACAACACTGTCACTTTTTGCAGCCGTGCTGTGAGTGTTTGTGTTTGTATGTCTCCTCTCCACTGATCTTGAGCTCCAAGCAGGAAGCTCCAGGCTGTATTCAAATTCAGTGGCTTATTTATGCTGCTGCCTTTCAAGGGCCAATGACACATTGCAGTGAAGCATGCTCTGGGCTTTAATAATAACACTAAGAGCACCTGGGAGGGAGAGAGGGCCTTGTTAAGCTTCATGGCCATCTCAAGTCACTGTCATGGATAGAGGATTGTGTGTGTGTGTGTGCATGTGTGTGTGTGCTTGTGCGTGTGTTGGGAAGGGTTGCATCAAAGTTAGTCAAGAACTGAGAGATTAAGGGGATAAACTGTTCATTTTGAGGTTTCTTTGTGGAGAATCTTTCCCCTGTCGCTATCTGTTTAATTATGTGAATACTTTCAGGGATGTTGTTAGTTCGAAGAGTAATTCACCCCCTGGGTCTCCAGCTGTCTGATTAGGACTACAAACAGTAGAGGTGGAGGAAAGCATTCACTTGTGTGTATGTGAGTGTGAGTGACAGTGCTAGAGGTAAAACTATAATACGATGTAATGATGGCAGCTGATGCACTGCTACTGGCGTTCCTCTCAACTAATTCATCAGACATGCACAGCTCGCTAGACGGAGAACGAGTATGACTCACTTTCATCCAGCTCGTTTGTATCCAACTGTGATAAACAGTCAATACACATGTCAGTTGCTCACTAGAGTTGTTTGTTTGGTGTCTTGGTAATCTGCTGTATAAAAGAGGTTTGATGGGTAAAATTACTGACCTTGTGAACAAACAGCCCTGTGTGGTTGACATTTTGAATTTCCACATCAGTGGGAACATTGGATGGAAAATTAGTTTGACAATTACTTTGCTGCTTCCATTGCCCCATAGTTTATGTCAAAGGAATTTAGTATAGTAAGTCCTCATAAAATGGATCATGTACTAAATCAGTGAACATTGAAACCAAATTGAAAATACAATTGCTTGCAATACATCTTTCTTGTAGAATTAATGCAATCGCACTGATTTCAGCCCAGAGAGAGCACTACAGCTGGAGTTAGAAGCCATATGAGACTCTACAGACGTAACGACAAAGCCACCATTATCCAAAGTCAAAAGACTTGGATAATAATAACAAGGCTGAATTTCCAAGATGGTAAAGATGTCCTTAAACTTCCAACACCCAATGGCAACCAAAACCCCCAGTTTCACTGGATACCATATCCATAAATGGGGCGACGGTTGGTCAGTCTATTGAGACTTGGCTTTGGACTTTGAGGGTCACTTTTTAAAGTCCCTGTACAGACCAAGAATGGAGTGTGGACTGCCAGCTGGAGAGGGACCAGTTGCCCTCCTGGGTACACTGTTATCACAATTCCCCATGAATACATGTGCATTTTTATAAAAACAATGAATATGATTATTCACTTTCTGGCAGAAAGTTAGATGAGAAGATCAGTACCACTCTCACATTTCTGCAGTAAGGCTATAAACTAATCCCTGCCGAAAGAAATAGTAAAGATGACATTTGTGTGTGTGTGCGTGTGTGTGTGTGTGCGTGCATATAGTTATGTGCCAGACTACATTGGCTGCATTGTTTCCCACGATGCACCAGCTGGAAACATGAAGTTAAAGCAGATAATATTTAACCAATGACTTAGACTAAGCTGTTAGACACTGACCACACTTAAAATAACTGTTCACGTAGCGACTGTGACAAGTTCCCTTTTTCTTTCTTTGAGATAATGCTGAGCACTTAACAGCTAATTAATATATGTGTCACTTCTAATTTAGACCAATGGAGGAAACATTTTTCAGAGAGGAAAGACAGATAATATTACTGTCTGTGTTTTCAACCACAGACTAAAACCCTTGGCTCTTTCAGCAGGCACCTGGGCAGGGTTTTATATGTCTATGTTCATAAAGCATTTTTTTTTTTATAGCTCTCGCTACAGACAGACTGCAGGACTAGAACGTACCTGTACTTCCTAAGAGCACAATCATTCTGCGGGAATATGCCACAAGTAAAGGATACCCATTTTCCAGACATTCAAAGGAACGTTACATTCTGCTGATTTATTCGGCTCTACTCATGATGGGAATTGAGGACAATGAAAGAACAAAAAGTTTTCTTAGAGAACAAACAGTAAATAGGATCATTTAAAAAAAATGCAGGGTTTAGTGATATCTGTGTCCTGATTACAAATGTTACAGCAGCAACAACACCCTTGGGTGTCTTCTAATCCAATCTAAAGATGATTAATCCACTGACATAAGATTATCAGATGATGACACAAAACAACAAAAACAATTCATATAACAGCAGGGGTCTCAAACTACCACCTTGGAGAAAGATGTGGATAAAATGTTAAGATTTTATTGGTACAACTTACCAGGATGCAACTTTAGACCCTTAAAAGTAGTAAGTTACTGCAGAAGTGACCTAAACCTGCATTCTATCAATTGGACAGCAGGGGGTGACTCCACAAGCTGCAAAAAGAAGTCAGTTTGTTTGAAAGTTGATTTAAAAAAGGCTTTACTTCTCACTTGATGTATTACCTCAGTAATCATTTCCTTATGAGTTTATAGTCTCAGTCTCTAGTTTCAAGTGGAGCATGCTCCATCATGTGTGCTAGCATTACCAGCTGGTTTCTTCTGGCTTGAAAAACATCGACAGCGATAGACAAAATGCAAAGGTATGTGTCTGTTCTCTGCTCATAAGGATGCAGTACACAAAAACTCTCAACTTTAAAGTGTATGTACTTGAAGTGTATTATTGAAAAGCAGAGTTTTTTGCTCAGTGCTTTGGCTGCTGGTGGTTGACGGTGGTTGACCACACAGCATTTGCATCGCACAAAATGGGAACATACCCTGATTTCTGGTGTACCAGCTGGAAAGACTAAGATGCAAAATTAAAGCATCCCAAGTGCCAGTAAGACTTGCCCAAAGTTTCCCCGAGTGTGAACATCAAATACACAAAGTTTGCCCAGGAAGAGCTAAAATGTGTGGGTTTTTAAAATATGCATAAAACCTGTGTAACTTTACAGAATCTAAATTGAGCTGTCAGATTGGTGGGAAGAGAAATGCTTTTTCTCTTTCTCCTCTACTACTCCATGAACTGAGATGATTCATGACTGAAAAGTGTTAAGAAGTCAAGGAAGTGGGTGTTTTGATGTTAGATAGGGCAGCACTGGTCAAAAATAATTCTGATCAAAAGCCAGGGACGAAGATTTCCTTCTCTGTGAATCATCGGCGAGAAAATGACGACAGTGAGAGGGAACAGCGGCAGAGTAGGAGGCCGGCTCATTGGTGAGCATCAGATCTGGCTGCCTAATTAGTCTTAGCCTTTGACAGAAAACATCTGCCTGCCTCTGTTGTCATGTTTGTCACTTTTAAACTGGAAGGAGTCATAGGCTGCAATGTGTTAACAATTTCAGGAGGCTGGATCCTCCATGATTCAACAGTCTGTCCTCACTAAATCTGATGCCAGAACAGCTGCTACAGACCTGACACCAGCAGAGTTCATTATGCATGAGGCAGTTTAGGCAATCTGTAGAGCATTTACTGCTTTGGTTTTATTTTCATCCAGGTTTCATACCAAAATAGGTTTCATATTCAAAATATAGCACTGCCCAAAAGCATTACCCTGCTTTATCATGTAATTTACTCTAAGTGGGACCATCATGTATTGAAGAAGACTTGAAACTAGAGATTAAGACCATAAACTCATTAGGAAAATGTTTGCTGTGGTAATAAATCAAGTGAGAAGTAGGGCCAATTTCTCATAGACCTCTAAACAATTTTACTTCTTTTTGCAACTGTAAGTCACTCCCATGATGGAAAAAAGGCCGAGGTTAAGGTTCACTATTCAAACCCAGAGGAGGTCTCTTAATATAAAGCCAGTCAAGCTAGCAAGACTGGCGAAAAATAGTCGACAGACCCATTCTGTATCTCCATGACCCTCACTTGCAGAGGGTAGCAGAGTTTTTCTTTTATGCTGGAGTGTTAATTGATGATAATTTAACCCTTCACCTTTGCTTTATCTTTCATATAAATCATGGGTAACATGTGGCTTGGATTGTCAGGGTCTCAGATCCCTGCTTTTTACTTGGTGAATATAATGTTAATGAATGATCTAAGTGATAGAAGTGATGGTCAAAGTGTTTTAATGAAAAGACAGTAAGCTGTAATGAATCCTAGTTTTTTTTTTTTTAAATAACTGAATTCCAGATGAATATAAACTGTCTGGAATGTCTATAAATAAAACTACAGTAAAGCATATTAGTATTGGTGTAAAACCCAGAAAGCCCAGTTGCAGCATGGACATGTTGCTTTAATCATGTAATCACATGATGACATTTTCCCAGCACAGATGCCCAAGCTAGTGAATCTCTTGGTACTAGGAGAATGTGATAACACACATGTGGGTCGGGAGTATTGTTACATTTTGTTGATGGGAATCTGGATAAAACAGGAAATCCAAGCCTTGGGCGTGGAAAGCAGAATCATGGGCATTTATCGTCTGATAATGATTATACATGCTGCTTACTGGCTCTTTTAATGACCACAGGTGGCTGATGTTCAGTGTGGAAGCCGCAGGACAATTATATATCATATTTCAATGGCCTGTCCTATTAGAGGTGCTCAGGTTCTTTGGGTAGAAGATGTGCAATTGTCAACTGGGGAAATAATTACTCAAGATTGGAATGGGATTTGGAGTGAAAATTAAAGGGTTGTCAATGACAAATTCATAGTACGGAGATGGAAAATAATTCATGGCTGGAACTCTTCCAGTCTTAATGCTTGCTTCATGTCACAGGGGACCTTTCTGTTGTCTGCAGCAGAGGCCACGACTGAAACGTTTCAAACACCTTCATCAAAGCATCATCAAGCAGTACACTGAAATTTGCATTTTTCTCTCAGGAGCTTTATTGCTGCCAACCTCTGCTGCAGTGTGCATGTGCATACTGTGGGTAACTGCAGAGGAACATGCAAGAAATTCACGAGAAAAACAACTTGTGTATAACAGACTACATCTACTTTGGTGTTTAATCCGGCTATTTTCATTGCAAATACATGCTGCAATGAGAATCAGATCACAGTCCCTGTCCTAATTTGTGATTTTGGGAGAATGGAATAAAAACAACTGGTAAGGGACTGTTCCGTATTTATCAGAGTTAGACAGAAAATGAAACAAAAGCAGGACGTTAACTAAGTCCAGCCAATGCATTAAGCAGACAGCATGGAGGGAGTTAGAGTTAACACTAAAACAAACTTCTGATTTCTGTAGCAAAATGCAAATCCTCACTACAAACAATCACATCATCACAAGCTATGTGAGCAATTAAACAGAATAAGGGTGTTAACAGCCACTTCTCCTACCAGACAAATCATACAAAATGTATTACGCCTATACAACACGCACACACAGCCAACATAAGCATATTAAAGTTTGTTTTCCCAAAATAAAACATAACAAAACAGCAGCAGCCGCAGCAGCAGCAGCAGCAGCCAGATTAATATCTTTTGTAGTTTTTGCAGTAAAACAAAAAAGGAAAAACACAGCAAAATGCAACCATTTAAATTTCCTTCCTGTATTGCCATAATAAAAAAACACTGCTCCCTGCCCAGTGTTTAAAAAAGCGTTGACATGCCTTCCCCGGTTTTACACCCCCACACCTCACCCAACCCTCCATAAATAATGAACAGTTCCAGGCACAAGCTGGTGAGTCGGTGTGTGCAGAAGCTAGTTTTGTTGCCATTTTCAGTTACGGTCTCAAATCCAAACTGACATAGCATCTGCAGGCTCTGCCTGCGCAGTTTTCAGGTGGTAATAGTCCACTGATTGCCCCAGTTGGCTTGATGGGGGTTGAAGGGTCATAAGCAGTGTGGGGCGGGGAGAAGAGTGCAGTCAGCACGGCTCATTTCTCATCAGCCTAGTTGAAGAATAATGGAAAAATGGCAGAAGATTCGTCCAGCAAGAAATCGACAGTCCGTTTCTGCACCCTGGAGTTTTTGCACTTATAGAATTGTTTTTCCACATACAAATAATTTCTTTAATCCAAATCATGATCGCCAAATGAGTAAGTGTCAGTTTATAGGTCAAGAGTAGATGTTTACCGGTAAGCAAGCTCCATTAAATTTAACATTATGCTAACAGAAGTTTCCCTCCAACAGAAGGAACCAGTTGAAAACTTTATTTGCCCAGCCTGATTCATTTAAATCAACTTATAACACAGACTTTTCACAGTTCACCCAGTCCTCCTGATAAATATGTCATGTTTCAAAAAAGCAGAAGTCTGATTATATGTCACTTGTGACTGTAAAGTCCATATTTTCCCAGTACCTTAGTTTACAAAAGACAAATTATAACAATTTTGATAATAGTAGTCTGCCATCTTGTGTTATTTTCAAATCACACTTATTGTTAAACTTCCTGAGTTCCATATAAAGTTTTGCTATCACATTAAAATATTTCTCAGCCATCATGGAAGAATAAGGGGTTTGCACAACTCTGACATGACACAATTTCTTTTTAATGACTGGGAGTCAGTGTTCAGGAACAAGTCGGAGTCCAATTCCACAGAGTGGAAACGTGCTGTGAAGTATCATCCGGTTCCCTCGCCTCATATATATTTAGACCTTCATTTCTTCTGACTTGAGTCTCGTCATAGGCTGCACGCCTGCTGCTTCGCTCTCTCTGTACCATGTTAATCTTTCATCTGTATTCCATCTCAACCTATATGCTTTCATTTCATACAGACTGAGTAAAAACTTGAGTTTTCACCATCGGGTGCTTGTTCCTGTTTATTTCAGAGCAGCTCAACATGTTTTAAGTCATGCATGACTTCAGGCGCTGCTACTTGGAAAAGATCCAGATATGATTACAAGTAAGAGCTCACAGTTTGATGGAAGAGCAGCAGATCAACAGCTGTCAAACCCAACTGTCAGATAGCAGAGTGTGTGCCTAAATGTTGATTATGCAAAAATGGTCTTTGAGGTGTTGAAAAAGGCATTGTGGTAAAGGAATTAAGTGTGTGTGTGCAGCTCTGTTTGTTTTGCTGTAATGCTCTTAGTTTAGTTTCTTTTAGAGTTCCGTTGCATAGATGATGATGATGATGATGATGATGATGATGATGAGAGAGAAAAACATACTATAAATAGATAGATAGCCCCTCTCATACACACACACACAGAATCACATTTACACACACAAATATCACTGGAGTCCCCTGAAGCTAGTTGCTGGATGGGCAGTGCATTCTGGGAAACACCCTACAGACAGGAGAGAGGAGGCAGCATACGCCCGGTCAAAGGTCATGCACTGTCTACTTACGAGACAGCTATGCCATCAATGTAATGTACTTTCTCTTGTTCTTGCAGATTATTTTAACAAATAGATTGACTTAAAGCATGTTTGACAGAAGCAGACTTTATGCCGGGGTCAAGTCAAGTTTATAGCCCAGGATCACAGACAGTGTCCCAGTCAGGGGGCTTTACTCCTAAACTCCCAAGACGTTTAGTGAAGGAGATTCTTTCCATGGCTAAGAAGCCTTTGGTTGTTAGCATTGTTAGCCTTTGATTTTGATGGGATGCCGTCTGAGGGAGAAAACTCTGTCTCTTAGGAAATGCATCTATATTATACTAATTTGCAGCAACAAAATGATGAAATGTTTTAAGATATGTTATCTTGTTTATTTATGTATAGTGTCTGTAGGGTTGTGGTTCAATACCAGTTTCTCAAATCAAAATCTCGTGTCAATTGCACTCAACACTGTCATCATTGCTCAGTTGCTGAAGTTATAAATAATGGGAACTTAAACATTTGGTTTAGATAATCTGTTGGAAAATGAGAAGCATATAAATGAAGTGGATGTAGCCTCGAACGTCATCCATTGGTTTGTGGATTACCAATCCTGAAGTCTAGCCTCTAGGAGGGCCAGGTACTGTTAGCATAGCAAATGCTAAAATACAAGCTAATGTTAGTGCTAGCTAGCTAGGTTAGCGAGGTGCATCTGTGATTCACATTAACTGTGATATCAATCTGAAAAAAAGTCTTTAAAAAATGTTCTCACCAGAAACAAATGAACAGATGACTTCTTAAGAATGTCCTTGAGTTCAGCTGAGCAAAACATTTTCAGGGGACCAACATTTTACAATTACTTTCATGAACTGAAAACACACTGTGAAACAGTCTAAGTTTTAAAACAAAAGCAAGGCCAATAAAAACAAGTTCAAGGTTATCACAGTGCGGGGTAGTAGTGACTTGTCAAGGACAAGGTAGCCACACCATAAAACAATCCCTGATTTATTGTCTAAATGGGACCATAATTTAATTTAATAATACATAAGCTTTTACAGAGACAAGTTTGAGGGAGGGGGGAAATAGTGGGACACAGCTTAATGTCACTCAACACTTTCAGTTTCAGCTTCAAATCGATATACGGTTGCAGCAGGCAAAGGAGAAATCTTCAGTCAATCATGACCTTTCTTTCAGATTCATCATGTGCTGAGTGTCGAGGGACTCTGATATATAAAACATTGATCTGTTAAGGAAAAGACATGTTCAAATGATGGGGCAGGGCGAGTTATGTTGAGGAAAGAAAAAACGTTTTTTAAGAGGCTGTTTGAAATATTTAATTGTAACCTTTTGTAAAGTTTAAAGATAAGATAGACAGTAGTTTTTCTTGTTTTGTGTTTTTCCTTTTAACTACTGATGGATAAATGAGCAGTTTCCACACAACAGTAGCCACTGTTGCTACATTCATGGGACTGTTTTGTTTTTGCTTGAAGACAACCTAATGGAAAGATTTTGGCGATCGTGCTGCTGCCTCCCCAAATCGTGCACTGGCAGCGATGCCTTTATTTAAAAGTGTGATTAGATAACTGGTGGGATGCAGTTAAACTGTTTAAGATGTGACAACACTGCTTTATATTTAGTAGAGAAAGGTTAGCAGGGCTAACTTTGTGTTTATCCTGCACATTGTTGCTCTCTAAACGTGCCATATTTCAACATTATCAGGTGCCTTTTATTAGGAATACAACTTCTAATTTTTATCAAGTAAAAGCAACTTTCAAGTAAAATATGTTTAAATGTCAGGATTGCAGTGACTATCACCAAGCAGACTATTTTGTGTTTTAGTCCAGAAATAATACTTTGATTGGACTGTTATGCAGATTTTTTTGTCCTTAAGGCTTACTGACAAATCAACATGCATGCAACCAAGTTGTGATCAGCACAGTTCAATTAGCCCACTCACATGGAGTAGATTTATTATGTGAATATTCAGAGCTGGCCTGAGGGTCCTGCATTCATCAGGGATTTGAGTTATTTTTACTGTTTACTGTAATGTTGTGTTTCACTGTGTCTGGAGGGTTTTCTTTACTGTAAATGTGCACTGCAGTTTAACAGTAAAACCTTTATGTCAGCTCTGCATCAACTAGAAAAGTGCACTGAGACAAGTGCGGACACCTGCCATGTCTGAGGGCATGTGGGTGGGGAACAGGAAGTGAGTTACGGTCTCAGTTTTCTTTAAGCTGCATAGAATAGTTTAATGGTATTGTCATTGAGCTTACCTAACAGTACAAGCTTCAACAGCAAACAAACAATCAATTTAAACTCTCTCTAGTTGAATCTCACTCAGTTGTCCCGCTCTTTTACAGTCAAGATGACAGCAAAGATAGCAAAAATGTGGATTTAATCATGTCAGATCATGCCTAACTAGTGGACCATAACATATCAGGTTTAAAAATGTGACCCAATGTTTCTATGTATATCAGTTTTTGATCAATTAATACACAAAATGTGGTCTGCAATAAGTTAAGGCTTGATTTTAGCTTGGACGATAGCTTGGAATGCCTTTTGCTCTGTGCAATTTTCAGTAAAATAAGTTTTCCAAAAATTGTGAATCACTGCAACCACAAGAGGTCTTTGAGCATACAACCCTAAGGATGCACAACAGAGATTAGGCTGGTGGGTCCACTCGTAAGCAAGATTAGCATCTGACAGAGAGATAAACACATATGGATGGATATGCACCCAGGACCAACAATCGTTGTGCACACAGGAAGCAATGTGCCCTTTATGTGAAAAATAACTAATTACCACAATCTCTCCTTAACCTTTATCAGTTGTTTCAGTTTTTATAACCCTAATCATATAAGGTTATGATTAGAAGGTTTATTTTTAGTAAAACCAATATTTCCTTAACTATCTGTAGTCACACATAGATGGTATTTTATATTCAGGGTTTTAAAAAATTGACCAATTTCCAGGTTGTTCTCCGATGATGAGGTTGGCTTAGTTTTTGTTTTGTTTTGAGTGAGTGGATTAGTAATGTTAAAAATTACTTTTTGTCTCCATATCAACAAAGGCAGAAGTAGCATGCACATTACTAAACCACTACAAAACCTTGTGGAGAGGATGTCGGAGTGGTTGTTGTTGGTGTTGTTGTTTTTTTAAGTTATAAAAGTAATTAGAAAGAGAGAGTTGGCAAGATTAAATTTGGATCTGAAGACAAAAACAAAATGCAATTTTCTCTCCCTCTCTCCCTCTCCTGCTCTTTCCTATGTCACAAACATACACACTCACTCTAGATCTTTGATCGCACTGTTTGATCGGGTTGTGTAGACGTGTAGATACACCTTTTCATCTACCCTCCACACTCAGCATGAGTTGGAGTCTTGGTAGGAATGCAAACGAAAAACAAAAGTTATTTGTTTACATTTTCACCATCTTCAAAATGACACTGACTGGATTCTCTGTTAAATCTCTGTTTCTATCTCTGCACCATTACATGTGTGCATAAGCACATTTGCACACATGCTACTGTTGGCTTTAATGATTCTGAATGGGAAACTGGGGAGAGTAGGCTGCCACAGGACAGATGAATAGAGATGTATATAGATAAAGATTCACTAGAAAGAAAAAAAGCACGTTATAAAGAAAAGCAGAGAGAGAGAAAGGGGAGTGTTGTGGGAATAAGAGAGGAAAACAATAAAAAAGTTAGAAGAGGCAATAAGTGAAGGCTGCAGGGAAACAGGAAGAGGAGTGTCAGAAAGAAGTCCTAAAACAAGAATGAAAAGCGATGATGAGATGTGATAGGCTCGAGAACTATGTTATTATTGTTTCCACTGGACTACAAGCACACTTTGCAGAGGCAATTTTATTACAAACAGAGGGTTTTTAAAACTCAAGCTTTATCTTAGAGGAACTGTGTAATTTGTTTTAAAAATATGCTTTATATTTGTTATATTGCTATAAAAGCCAGAGGAAAAGATTGATACTATCCTTGTATGCTAAATGTGAAGCAAAAGACAGTCCTAAAAGTTCTTGTAGGTGGATTTTTAAGACTTTGGATGGAGCAGAGTGAACTGTTTCCCCCTATGCTAAGGTATAGAAGGCTAAAGACTCTAGCTTCATATTTTGCTCAAATTCATACAAGGATTAATTCAATACATTATACACATTTCTTCCTAGACAGTTTTTCAGGCTCACACATCTTTTCTTGCTTTAAGCCCTAAATACATGAAAGTGGTCGATCTTCTTATCTAACGCTCAGGAAATAGCACATAAGCGTATTTTCCAAAAATGTCAAACTTTTCCATCGAGGGGATTATACGGCATTATCTGATATTACATTTTTAGACTTTCCATCAGATATCAGACTGATACTGTAATGAAATATTTCAACCAAAGAATTGTTGAACATTATTATGGGTTTATCTTATTTCTCACTCACAGTCCTAGAGTTAATAGTCCATAGTGTCCTTTTCTTACTGTTCACTGACAGAAAATGTCTCTTATGTATACTTCATCTCTACTGTGTGTGTGGGCTGTTCTAGGGGTCTTGTAGGGCAATGATATATTGAACACTGTGAGAGCAGTTGGTGTGTCAGTGTCATGTCCCACAAATGGGGAAACATCTAAGTTTGAAATGACCCAAAACGGGATGACAACATTTAAGATCATAGCTGATTTCAATCCTAAGTGCTTTCCCATGCTTTCACTTCACTGTGGCCTTTAACCAGGCTGTAGAGTGCTGCATGCATTCACACACACACACACACACACACACACAC
>CAFUXE010000035.1:296093-306217 GCA_903364295.1 Serranus cabrilla | reverse complement strand
TTTAAATACCTTACATTTTTCTCTTTCTCCTCACTCATCCATCATCCATCTCTTTTCCGTCCCCTTTTCTCTCAACAGTGTCTCAGTGTGTCTCAGCACTGGGGTGTCGATCCGACTATGAAATCGCCATTGAAGAGTACTGCCTGGCCAAATTTAGACTGGACATGCAAGAGCTGGACCAGAGACAATGGTGTAGCTGGGAGGACACAGTCGAGTGAGTAGGATCAACACACACAAAGAGAGAAACACACATTCAGGGACAAATACAAACAGATTAAGGCACTGAATCAGCATTTTCTATTTGTTAGTTGTAATGCAGTAAGAGCATTAAACGCCTAAACACAGATTTCAGTGTGTTCCCAGAAAGCCTGTGGCACACAACAAACATTACCTTATTCATCTTTGATCCAGTGTAAGTCAACAAAATGAAAGTTAACTCCACACTAAAGCACATTGTCATAACATAAATAGATAAATAAAAGAAAAAGGAGAAGTATTTTGTTAATTTCTGGCTGGAGGTCTATACAATCTTCCAGCGTTTTGGTCACCTTCCAACAGCTGATTAGATTCTGGGTGAGAGAACAGAGAAAGACACTGAGTGGAAGCAATGGAGAGGGACAAGAGGGATACGAAGAGACCATTAGGGTGGAGAACAAAAGCTGGATGCCTTTGGCTTCAACAGGGATCTTTTGTGCATGTACAAATATTATCTTTGCACTCACTATAAAAGACGTCTGGCGCCACAGGTTCCACAACTGCTCTTAGGGTTTGAGTGCCAGTTATTGGCATCATTTGGTACAATAAAAAAAAATTACTAAAACAATAGCCCCCACTTGACTGGCAATTTAAAATTGTGCTCCAAACAGTTAAAATAAAACCCCTCTCCTGAATCACCTGCTGCCTCCCTGAGGGCCTTCCCGAAACTCATTACCCCCCCCACCCGCACCCCCTACTATCAGCAGCCATGGCAGGGGGACCCAATTAAGCAGGTCTCCAATAGGCCTGACCTGTGACCGGGTTGTTCTCGTCTCATGAGCAGCATTGTCTCTATTCTCATGAGAGGTACAAGCTGTTACTTGTGAAACTCTTTCATACACCTTTGGGCCAGAGCCAACTATGTCATAGTAGATTTGGAAACACAAAGCAGCGAGGTTAATTTAGGTAAAGGAGCAGTGTTTCTTGACCTACCAAAGGCCTTTATGCAGCCTGTACTTTGCACTGAGTAGTCTGAATATAAATAATCTCTTAAGTGGATAAGATCATGTCTGGCACCCTCTGTGTTTGGATAAATAATAAATTGTCACCAGCAGGAGCCTGAACCATAAGAATTATCTTGCAAGGCAGCTGCATTCTCGAGAAATTACAAGATCACACAAAAAATCACTTGGTCACAAGACTGCTAATCCATCCTGTCATGCTTAAAGTAAGATGTTTTTGGCCCATTAGACACTTGTTCAACCAATTAGTGTGCTGTGAGGAGCTACTAGCAGGTACAGTCGTGGTTTACATGTGTTTGATAACTGTTAACGACACAAGGCGTCATCAGAACAGCAACAGCAACATTGATGTAGACAGCGATTGACAGATGGTTAATCTGTTAGTATTTTTTTTCTAGTATTTTTTTAATGTGCCTGCCGGCAGTGAAAAACAAAATACTCTGAATGCATTATTTTTAAAGATTTTTTCTTTTACATTATTGGATCGCAATAGCATGGAAAGATAGAAGAAAGGCAGGGAAGAGAGGGGATGGATTTCATGCTGCGGGTTGGAATCACACCCTTGCTGCTGCTGTATAGGGACTCAGCCATTATACATGGTGCATATGTTCTACCAAGTGAGCTGCCAGGGCACCCTAAAAAATACATTTCCCCATGATGTTATAATACAAATCTGCACAAGCATCAAGATTTCTTTTAATTCATCAACATCTGTAATATATTTCATCCTGTGTAAGGATGGCTACGTGTTTGATACCTGAAATCCGCTGCACATGATATTTTACTGTGTTAATGTTTATCTGGCCAGGGACTGCAGATCCAAAATACTGCAGCCAGTAGCTAAACTGATTTAAAGCATCTCCTCTTATTGCTTGGGATGAAAGTTTTGTGTACTGTTCATGGTCCCTGACAAATACATTTACCTCACCAGATATTGAGTTGTGGAAAATAGTCATAGGAACTTCTTTACTTTTCTCACAGAGTTCGGTCTCCAGTTGTTGTACAGCTGTTGTATCCGTAAACAACACAATATCTAATCAGTATGATTTACTGACTCGCTAGCTAACCTCTGACTTAGTTCTCCCCAAAGTTTTGTCTCAGACCTCCTTACAGAAAACCGAAAAGGCAAGAAAAGAAAAACAACCAAAAAAAAGGAAAAAATAGTGAAAGACAGATTGAAATGCCAAAAACTGTTCAGCTGAATGAAAAAGGTCAAGTATGAGGACAGATGCTCCCCCTTCAAGGAAAAGTTGCATCTAGGCCCAGATGCCACCAGGGATTTCTAATACTGTTCAAAAAATGACATCTGCCGTCTGTGAACATGATGGTGTATGTGTGTCAGGACAGTTCGAGGCTGCACAGTCTCTTTCTACCTCTCGGTGTAAAGGAGGGCAGCTTCCTCAGCTGTCACATCAGCCTGACTTTATACTCCACTCCCACCCTTTCAAACACTTACCATTGTCCTGTGCAGTGGCTCTGTCCCTGATCCTGCCTTGGTCCAAATTCTCCCTCTCTGCTTGAAGCCTCTCTCATTTTCTCTCATTAAATCATCAGTAGAGTGTAAAATTACACTCTTATGATCACTGTCTTTATCACATTTAATGCCCTCTTACATTTTTACTGACTTATAATTCCTAAAAAACACATTCCTCTATGTGTGCCTTTACCGTCTGCTGTCACTGCAGCATGCATTATTAACTACAAGTACATATTCTCTTCACATCCCAGAATATACGTCTTTCCATTATACTTTACAAGCTTTCTTACACTCCAAGTGCCAATCTGACTTTGCATGACTGCCTTTGTTTGTTCTCCATTAAATCTGCTCTGCTTTGTGCATCTGTAGTAATGATATGCAGTAAACTCTAGTGTCTCACGGATGATAATGCTAAAACACATCATGTTTATTTGTCCACTTTGAATTTAGTGACATCCTTAATACATTGGGAAATGCGTCATACAGATCCACACACCATTACGTTCTAGTTAATACAGAGATGTCTTACTCCTGGTCTGAAGCAATGGTTCACTGGACTATGATAATAAATACCATTTCATAGAATATCTAAATATAATGACTGTTCTTTTAATCTCTGCCAAGGAGGTTTTGTTTTCACCGGCGTTTGTCTGTCTGTCTGTTTGTGTACAAAATAACTCAAAAAGTCCTGCATGGATTTGGATTTAATTTTCGGACGTGTATTGAGACAAGGAACAGGTGATTAGATTTTGGTGGTGATCGGTGATCCAGAACACCATCTGGAATTTATATTGCAAATTTATATTATTGCGTCAGTGACCATATTGCCTTCACTAACTGCTGCTTTTGGACATGGCTATATTACTTAAACATCTTCTGAAGGCTGAAAGAAACGTAACCACTGCCTTAAGGTTAGGAATAAAAAGAACAGGGCGTGGCTTGAAAAAACACAAAAAAATAAAAAGTGGAAATTTCATGAAATATTTATTAATTCCATTGTATTACTTTATATATATATATACCATAGGATACTGTGAGAACCATTCATGAGGACAGCATGCTTAAAATGTTCAGTGTTCAGTTGGACTAAAAGACACTCTAGGAAGTTGGCTGTTCTTTTTAGACACTTTGCAGATGGAAAATATGACGAGTCTACTAATGCAATCGGAAAGACAGAGATGTCCAGCTGGAAACAGGAATGATAACATGCCACCATTAGGTTCAATTTGAACTTTTTCCATCATGTTGCTTAAGAATTTAAGTTCTCAGGATCTAAGTTTTGACACTTGTCAAATAAACACAAAGTTACAATCAATATGTACATCATAATCATAAATGTGCTGCTAATCAGAGCAGTTGATACGTTACTGTTATTTTTAAACCCGTCACAGTCTGATTATAGCCTAGCTACACATTTGAACCATTGCAACTGTTTGACTGACTGAACTAACACTAACAGTTCATCACAGTCTAAACCAGAGATCTTTCTCCCTCTCTTTATTTCACTTCAAATTTTTCACTTCCATCATGCTAAATCACTGCACATCAGGAGAATGTCCAGTGATTTAGCCTGCATGTGTTTGTAAAGCTGGCCAAAGAAAGTGTATACACTGCAGTTATATCATCTTAAATATTCAGTTTAGCTGAATAGGATAAGACAGAATTATGATAAAACAGCTCGGGAGAAAAATAGAGAACAATAAAGGATTTGGTACTGAACTGTCATGTCCAATTACTCAGAGCCAGCGGCTTCTCTGAACAAAGAAAGTAACAGTTTAATTGCTTCAAGCCAATGGGCACAACTCCTATTATCGAGTATCTGGGACTTTGATCTTTTCTGCAGCCATCATAACAGAAAATGCCTTCTGGCAAACAACTGGGGCGAGAATCTGTGTTTTAATTCAGTGACTACAATGATTATAAAATACAGCTTAATCATGGTTGTTCACCCTGAGAGCATTAACAGAAGATGAAGTGAATGTTAACATCTAGTATTAGTCATTCCTTTGTGGTGCCCACCATCATGTCAAAGTATATTATTGAGTCTTCTAAATGGTCTTTGGAGAGGAATAAGAAATTCTGCTTTATCCTAAGACTGTAAAATGCAGGCAGCTGTATGTGTTTGATTGACAGCAGAACAACAGGGGGCTTTAAGACACAATTAAACCAAATTTGTTGATAACTGTTAGCTTACAAGGACAGATGCCATTTGTCTGTTAAGCAAAACACTGTCTGTATAGACAGAGAAACAACAACATTTACATTTCTTCCTTTTAGTTTTAGGGAGCCCACTTCATTCTTGAACCATACTGCTAACAACGGTCAGACCACAAATATCTGCGTGTTCCACTAACTTGAGTGTAACTCTGTGTCTTCAGCAAAAACATATGCCTTGTTAGCTGTTGCTCGCATGCAAATGCTAACACTAGACAAGAGTATAATGATTGCATGTCTCCAACAAAAGCACATGCTTGTTAGCAGCATGGAAACTATGCCAATGTGCAAAAATCTTCCTGGCAATGGAAATTACAGAAAATGCCGGAAGTGAAACGATGTAAGTTACGTAAACAACGTAAGTTGCATTAAAAGTCATTTACTTTTGGTTTTTAAGCGGGACAAGAACCCCGTTCCCTCGGGTGAAAGTCCACTGTATGTTCATCCTGAAGTCTCTGTCAGTCATTACGGACATGTCACCGAGTGTCGTCGTTGAATGTATGGTAATATGTGCTCCCAGCAAGAAAAGGAACCCCTTATGACTTCACATTGGCATGTTTTTTTGTGCTGTCGGCACATATTTTACACATTACGTGCCACCAGCACGTAATGTGATGTTAAAAGAAACGACTTACTACTTTTTACTCACTGCTTTCTACTTGTATTTTTTTGCACTTTGGTATTTTAAGTCATAAAGATGGATGTTTTACTGAAGTAAGACTTTTGTAAGACATGCATCTTAATTTTCCAATAACTGTCTGCAAATTGAATATACCGAAATTAAGAATACACCATTCTTCTCCGATAAACTGTGTTGTTTTTATCTGTTTGAAGTATGAGGAAAGTGAATATGGAAAGTGGAGCTCCGCAACAACAATAATTTGCATATTATGGAGGGGAAAAAACAATTTAGCTGCCCTTCATCTCTTTCTCAGAACTTCAACATCAACAACTTGAGATAATCTGCTGAGTATAAATATGTATGGGTTTGATTAAGTATGCTTTAGTCAATCCATCTGCCAACCTCAGTCGCACAAGACCCTGTAGGCTGGATCTACTCATCCATCCACTCCGTCTGTTGGGTTAGTTGGGTAATTGTGGCACATTATTACATTACTGTGTTCAATGTGGCAGTAGCGTAGCATAGCCTCCACTCCTCCGGCATTATGCATAGTTCATAAACAGAGCAAAAACAACTTCATCTTTCATTTTAGTTTCCATTTGTTGAGTAAACAAACTAATTAGACAGAAATTATTCCAGAAGATATTTTTTTAGGATAAACAGAAACTTCAAAGAAGTATTTATAGTCTTATGCTTATTAATGATTGTGTGTTAGAAAGGTGACATGCTCATTACAGTCATGGGATTTGTTTTTCAGTATGAAATGCTCTTTTCACTAATGTGCTAATATTCAGATAAGGAGTCATGCGATGCGGTTGGTGACCTTGTAAACTGAGTAATTCTCTAAAATCAGCTCAAGCACTTAGCCTGGCTGACGTTAATTCAGGATCAGAACACATGACAGTTTGCCCCATTAATCCAAAGATGGCTATTATATTTTTGATTAATCCTAATTAATGTCTAATTCTCTCCCCTTGCCCTTGTCTCAGTTTTTCATACCACAGGCTCATAGTTTAAAAATAGCTCAGTTTCTAGGTTTTACAAGGCCTTTTGCGTGTGATTGTTGGAGGGTATTTTGGTCAGTCAGTCATGCATGCCTGTCAGCCGTCTGTAATAATTTAAAAACCCTTTTGTGTGTGAGCTCACATCGGGGTTACGTGAGAACCCGGGCCAGAAAAATCCAGTGAGCTCAGCAGTGTGGAAAGCTAATTGAAGTTCCCCTTCTATGGACCTCTGTGATTAAACAGCTGATTAGTCTGTGATTAGAAATGGATTGCCGTATGTTTTTACAGCTATAATGACTGGATAACATCCAGTATTGCTGGGATTGTCGCATGGCTGCAGTTGTTATGCAATACATCTTTAAAAGCATTAGGACAATGCTTTGAATATTTGCCTCAGTTAGGGAGGTTTTTCATCAAACTGTTGGCATACATTTCCTTCCACATCCATGCTCCTCTTCTGTTGCTAGAAAGGAGAAATCTCTGCATTTGTTCTCAGGAACAAACACATCATCTCCTTTTTTCTTCCTTCCTCCCTCCCTCTGTAATCTTAGCTTTTAGTATATTGGCATTCGTTCATAGCATCGTCTTTGAGAACATCTACAATCTGAGGTAGAACTGAGTATACTGGAGCCCTTAGAAGAGCATACAACAGAAGGTGGTTCCCTGCTCTAATTGAATCACATCCTCGTTCTGAGCCTTTGCATCAATACTGCAAACACTCACTTTGACGACTCATTGCTCCCACTGGGTTTCAGTAGAAACAGGAGAGGAATTCAGAAGAGTTTTTCCCCCTCATTGTGCACTATTACCACTGCACCAAAAAGAAGTCCACCCCCTCCCTTTTTGAAAAGCCCTTTCTTCCAAAGTCTTTAAAAAGTTCAAACGCAGGGTGCACTATGGTAGCGACATGCCAATCATTCGGTAGCCCCACCATAAACCATACCCTGCTCACTCTAGGCTTAGGGCAGGAAAATCTTCCTGGTAAGGTGTTTTAAAAGACTATTTAAATGGTAAAAGAAAGGACGTAAAGGACATAAGTTATGTAGTTACAAGGAAGGCTTCACTGCAAAATAAGGTTAGCTATTTAAAAAAAAAAGGCTACAGTTTCATTGAATTTAAGCTACACAACCATGGACCTAGGTTTATGGCAAAAAAAAAAACATCCTGGTAAAGCGTGAAAAGACCATTTAAAAAGTAAACAAATGTACGTAAATGCTGGTGGTGGAGTAGTTACGAGAATGACATGACTACCGGAAGTGACATAGTTAGGTTTAAGCGTAATGTATAAAATCTAAGGCACAGAAGTTCAGTGATGTTTATATCACAGTGTTTACCTGGGTGAAAGTCCAACGTCTGCTTGACCCATCCAGCACCACACCCAACTGCCTCAAGTGCAGCTTCAGTGATTTATACTCTGCAGTTCTGTATTTGCTGCCTCAAATGAGATCATAATTTACTAAATAAACGTCATACTATAATGACGAAAACTTGTCAATAGCGATAGAGACCATAAACTTGTTTATTGAGATAATAAATCAAATGTGAAGTAGGGCAGTTTTCTCATAGGCTTATATACAATTTAATTTTACAAACATTGGCTTAACTTTGCAGACCCAAACGCTACATCCACTTCTTTACAGTCTCCACAGTCTATTGTGTTACTAAATATGTTCCTAAAAGTTGTTGAATTAAACTCATAGATTATTCAGAAAGGTGTTCTTGATACAATTACAGATTTGGATAAAAAACTTTATTAACTTTATTTGCTATCTCTATATTTTTGATTCAAGTTGCAATCACATAAACACAGATGAAGTTGTAAACACAATATTGCATAACATATAAATACTGTAAGCCATGGGAAAGTGAAAGTTTTTTGTAAAACTCTGCTATTCCACATCATTTAAAAAAAATTTTTATAACATATTTGAAATCCAGCATTGTTTATATCCATGTTTATTCGCTAGTAGACTTCTTTTTACTCGAGGTCAAAAACTCCACAGGGAACCTTTGATGTGCAGTAAACATTCTACAGCTTTCAGCTTGCTGCCCTTCATGTTTCCTGTTGGAAGTAAGTTTCAAAAGCAAAAACTTTGGGTGATTTAACTGCTGCTTGAGGCAGACGTTACTCTTAAACTCTGAAACCTAGAATGCAGCATCGGTGTAGTTGTTGTCACATTGCAATTATGTAAACATGAAAGAACTATACATGACTATGTCCTGACGTCATCAGCTAAGGGAGCTTCTGTCTCCCAGTACTGGGTTTAAGACACGTTCTCACATCCTCTTTTCTTTTATCCTCTTGGAATATACTTAAAAAGTGAATTTTTGAGTTTTTTCCAACTGACTCTTTATGAGGTTGTCGGCCCAAATGTGAACTTGGCCTCCTCCTCTCCCCATTTGCTACTGCGGCACTTATTATTTTATCACATTGTGTTTCCTTTTCCATTCTGACTATAGCCAGAACTTCCTGTAATTGGTCTGAAAGTCCAAACCTGCATGTGATCAAACACAAATACACATAGCTACAAACATACATGTCAAAACAAACATGGACACACACTGAGTTCCATCTGCTCACATTCTGATATTGACTGATTTATAACAGGAAGAGAGAGAAACTATGTGAAAACAAATATAAACAGAGAGGGCCGTGTGTATTTTGGGGTCCATCATTTGAAAAAAGCCTCTTTCCAACTTTGCAAAAATATTTTATCACTTTTGCTCACATATAACAGTTGCACACAAACACACAGACACTTGTGCACAAACTCAGATGTTCAGTCTCCCCAGAGATGTGGGAGGTTAGCAGAATAACAGAGTAGAAAGACAAAGAAGAACATTTTGTGTGATGTGCTCAGTGGTGACAGTTTGGCCTGTTTTCTGGATTTCTTTGTTTCAGAGGGAGGAATGTCTCCCTTTCTGCTCCGAGGTGATCTCTCCAAGGAGCATGACAGAAACTGTCAGTAAATGCAAGTGATGAAGAGGGGACTGAGTACTGTAATGAGATCAAGGTGATGAAACATGGTTGCACATTACAGGACCGGGAAGATTAACAATTACACAAGGTCATGTTTAGACACTTGGAGCTAGAAAAAATGAGCATAGATTTGAATCTTTGTGTGAAATGACAATAGTCTCTATTCTTCAATACATTCATCTCTGTAGGTTTTTTTTTTCCTGTTCTCAGCTTTGGCTACATTGCTTTGAAGCATCATGACCCATTTTTCTCAGGGATTTCTTTCTTATCTTATCAGATGTTCTCCTCAGCTATAATGAACCAAAGTATGGTGACAGTATCACAGCTCCATGTATCTTATCTACATCATATTTGGATGAAGTCCTGATTGGTCACAAACTGACATCTTAGACAAGTTTGTTTTTAGATGTCTCCAAAATAGGAGCGCTTGCCATCCATCCAGAAAAAAAGGAGCTCATCCACTTTTTTCAGTCCTCAAGCGGTCAGATTATGGTATATTTTGCATAATCTGTGTAGCAAATGGTATCAGCCCCAAAAGTATCTGCGATGTAAGTGATCACATCATTATGTTCTAAGAGTCGAATCTTTCAACGATTAAAAAAGAAACAAA
>CAFUXE010000035.1:239182-293264 GCA_903364295.1 Serranus cabrilla | reverse complement strand
ATGAAAAGAACCTGACAACGGCTTCTGTGCTTCTTTTGTCGTACAACAAGTTTGAAGTTGATTCCATCGCTCCTACAGCCATCAGGCTGTCTAATTCTAGAGTCTACCAACTAACTGAATTTCCCCTCTGGGATAAATAAAGTAATTTTGATTTGATTTGATTTAGATTTTTCGTTAAGGTTAGAGTTAGGATTAAGGAGGTCTCCAGAAAATACATATAAGTCAATCTAATGTCTCTCTAAGTGTGTGTGTCTAAGTTAAAGTACTTTAGGTCTCCAGGAAGTGAAAGTCAATATAACGTCTCCAGAAGTCACCCAAAGCGTGTGTGTGTGTGTGTGTGTGAATGCCTAAAATTACAGATGGATCTGATCCAAAACCTCTCTTGTTCCTTTGCCAAGTACTAACTTTTCAAGAAAAACACAACTTCCTTGTTATTTACTGCATGCAACATAAAATCATTATTTGTATCATGCATTTTGCAATATTTACTGAATAAGTAACCATCTACCTTCCTACCTGTGCATCTGACACAACCTGGCCTCGTGAGAATTCGTCAGTGGAATGCAGTAGCAGCCCTGACTCATTCCTGGAGTCACTGGAGCAGCTTTACTCTGTGTTACTTTTATTTATTCATTATCCAGGTTTTATTTATTCACACTGTGCTCTTCAGTCAACAGATCAAACTACGTAAAACAGCACGGCCCTGCCTAATTCAGCTCCATCTGTCCTTCATCTTTCACATATGGGATATTTTCACAAATAAATAGTCCATTAGGCTGCCCATCTCGAACTCTGCATCTATCATGCATGTCTGCATCTCTATATTTCCATATCTCTATCTGTGTAATGATGTTTTTCCATCCCTCCCTGCCTATACATTTTGAGTTAATTTTCCTTTCCCACACATCATTTTCGTTGAAAATGCATATTTAAACCTTAAGATACTAACCTGAAAGCTGTTTCTGAAGATGACTTTCTCAAATGTTTACATGTTCCAAACATCATTTCACAGCTCCAACTCTTTAACGTCCATTTTTAACTCCCATATAGCGTACTTCATCTCCCACACACTTGTTGAAAATTAAAAAAAAAAAAAATTGAAAAACACTTGACATGAGAGTGGGAACACAGTCACGCACAGCCTTGACCATCCATGCAGTCTGACAACTCTGCTGGCAAAGAGCCTGACAGCAGTAGAAAACATGTGTAAGACAGTAACAGACAGCTAGATATACTGATTCTGTTTCTTCTAAACCAGAGGATCACACATCTGAAAGCTGAGAACCTGAAGATTAATATCAGCAATGTGTGTCAAGATGTTCTGGTCAAAAATCTCAAACAAACATGATTAATTAATTCATTAATTAATTACAACTATTAAGATGTATTAGGGGTCCCAGTATCATAGTCTGGCTGATGAAGTCCTGCTTCCATGTTCAACTTGGTGCCATAAGTTGTTGATCTTTGGAAGAACACGGACAAATCTATGCTCTGATTTGGCTTCAAAAACTTGAGTCATTTTGGAGATTTCTGTATTTTCATTGTTTCAATGGCAAACACTTATCTAGTAGTTCTCTAAACTACTGAGAAACATCATCCCACATGAATAAAACTGGGCTCATTGAATCCACAAGATTTTCAGCTTTCCAGTGATACCTAATTTATGTATTTCAAAGCCTGTTTAGGGACCCCAGTATGCAGAAATATGACAACAGTTGGCAGACATAGCACATTTTGCTGCATTAGAAAACGTGTGGTTTTTTTACTTAAATTGCATGTTATCAGCATAAAGTAGACATGTATGTAAAGAGGAGACTTGTGGGAACACATAGAGCCCATTTTCATTCAGATAGTATGACATCAGAGGTCACATGGCCGCTGTGAACATCACCATGCTAATAACATAGCGATTAAAATAGCCTAACTTCACAGCATTATTTCGGCAGCTTCCCGACATGATATCTTGGCATAGTTGCTACCAATAGATTCCTTAGATCTTATAGTTCCATATGATATCAGTATATCACTAAATTTGAGAGAGAAAAATGTCAAAGGTAATGGGTTAAGAGATCAGAGAATTTAAGGATCCTGATTAACACTGATTCACTGTCTGAGATGATTTCTCTCCAAAGCCCTGCTAACTCTGCGTTTTGAATGTTATCTTGCAGAAATGTAATATTAAAATATCTCCACCAAATACATCTGTGTTGCAACAAGTCCTCCAACTTGACACCATATTGGGTTTGCTTCTCTAATACCACACACAAGAACATTTCCTAAATAAGCCCCTACCAGTGGCAGGAGATAAACAAGTAAACACAAGGGTAATGTTGTAGTGTAAGGCCACCTATGTCATTATTAGATCATCAGAGTTACACATTTATTATAAAGAGTGCAAGAGTCCGTTCAGGGTGGGTGGGTCAAACATGGACATTTGCTTTGAAAAGACACTGCATGTAACTGACATGGCATCCGTCTCATCCGATACTGATGCTGGAGGGGTACTATTAGTGTACGTATGTGACTCCAAAAGGCACTGACCAACCATCATATCTGATGAGTTGGGAGTGAGAATGTAATGCACCTGACTTCCTCTTTTGCTCTTGTCATAATGACTAAGACTATGTTGAGGCCACCCATGAGTGACCCTTTGGTGAATGGCTAAATACACCTTCTCTCTAATAAGCAAAACCAAATATGGCCACTCCCTCCTTTTTCCTTGCAGTGACATTCACCAGTTCTCTATTTCTTTTCAGAGTCACCTCCCTACTTTAGTCTTTGAAGGCTATAACCTTTAAAGCAGAAATGTAAAGTCGGAGACTAACATATTATCAAGAGATCTAAAGTGAGTTTAAATGTGAGCTGGAGCAAGAAACTCTGTTACTGTTTAGAAAAGCAAACCTTGTGTAAAGCTTCACCGCCTCTTAGTCTAAATAGCATGAGCCTTTCAATGTAAACCTTCTCCTCTCCATCCTGAGGTTTAAACTGAGATGGCTAATCCAACCTGGAATGCACAACTCAGGCAATGCTGCTCACACTCATCTGAGTACACTACTTGGAAAATGATCTATCGTATAGGCATTAAAGCTAACATATGCATCCAGTGTGGAACTGTGTATCTGGCTCTCTGAGTAAATGTGATGTAATCAAAAGACTCCAGTCTCAAATATTTTTTTTCCTTCCTTTTTTTAACCCAACTTTCAAATTTGACCATTTCTGCAGTTGTGCACATCTGTAGTGTCTCTGCACCTAAAGTAGCCAGCAGTAACCCTGTTATCACTCTCCAGTCATTGCTGTTTATTGATTCCCACATAGAAAACAACACTCCTCTCCGGTTGTATAAGTTGTGTACAATCATCTTATTACAACTATTGTTCAGCAACATCAGCAACACCCTGACCACCCTGACAGGAGGTCAGGGTGATGCTTCAAACAAACACAGGACTTTTACTCAGGAGATCAATGTGTCCAAGGAATGGCATCTTGATGTCTTTTTCTACATCACCAAGAATTTTAGTTGCCTAGACATAACCAAGTATTTCCTTTTAACATGTTTACCTTGTGAAATGGTCACTTCACAATGTTATAAAAAGAACAGACATATATGTCATTGTCATATGTCTTTGAGAGTCATTACCTATTTTATTCTATGTATGAGGACAAGTTGGTCTTTTCAAGTCTCCATTACTTGTGTGAAACTTGTGTTACACTGTAAAAACATCGGCTCTGTGTCTTTACACTACTGACACTTTTAATCCTCAAGTTGCCCCCTTTTTGTAAACAATTACAGGTAGATTATCTGTCAGATGGAGATCAGCTCTGGATGCCAGCAAGACATGAAATGGTACAAAGAAAATGTATAAATACATTATTGGCAATACATACATAATACATAAAAGCATGTTCTTCCTACCTGAAAAGACTCTTACACACAATTACCATGTGGCCTTACAGAGAGACAGTGATGGGTAACACCACAGTGTGTGAATAAGACATGAGCACAGCATGAGTGACTAGTTAAGATAGAGCTGAGTCTTCCAGATACGACATTTCTATTAAAAAATCACATTATTGGAGCAGTGCTGACTGCTGACTGTATGTCACACAAGCCAATTCATTCTCTGTTTAATAAGACTGCATGATTAAAAGGAAATAGTTCAGAATAGAGATTAAACAGTGGACTACATTCAGCACACACACACGTACCGTCGCTCTTGTAGACGCTACACACCGTCAGGTTTAATCCAAACTTAGCTACATGAGGTGAGCCAGTAACCAACTACATCTCTTTGTGCACACCACCCCTGCCTCGACTCTGCTGTGACTTCTTTCAGTCGGTGACTCATTAACATCCCCAGAAACCTCAGTGCTCATTAGACAAGCAGCAGGACCCGAATTGTTTTTTCTTCTCCTCCACAACTTATTTGTAAAACTGCAAGGAAAAAGCAGAGGAAGGGAGCACACACCCAGATAAAGTGAACTTGTCACCTGGAGCGACCACAGTGCTCTGCAGTGCTGGTCCCATGCCAAGCAGCCCTGAGCTGTTTACATCTACAAAACTTCCACAAAGAAAGACTCCGTGTTGAGATGGAGCATCAAACGCTGTTAGAATATTAAACAAACATATTAAATCTGAGCCGTTCAGATCACAGAGGACTAGCAGAGCAGATATTTTACACAAGAGACAATGTTTGGATATTAAATAAATTGCATTATACATTGCACTAACTGATACTTTTATATTAACACTGGATTAGTTATCACCTGACTTTGCAGTTGATAACAACAGTGACTCTCACTGTTGTCAGTGTCCTCGTTTGCACTGTACACTACCTGCCCAATTAGCAACTGGTTGGTGAACATGGTGGAGCATTCTAAACATATATTCCTCAAGGGGTTGTGGGGACCAAAACAGAGCTAAAAGAAGGGTGATTATTGGATTTGATTTAGTCAGCTGCCCAGAAACACACTTCCAAATGTTGTTTTGCTCAGAGTATCAAAGATGCATAAGTAGGAAAATGATTTCTTGCTGATATGTATATAAAGAGGTTGTTTTATTTGGAGGATTTCTGTCTCCTAGTGGCCAAAAACATATCAGTATAACTTTAGAAGATAAATAAGTAAAAGGTCTGACTTTTGATTAAAATATAAAAATAACATCAGCAGCAGTAACTAATTGTACTGTAGCTTAACCAGTTGTTGTACTTCCTTATGTAGTGTTACTGATAATAGTAAAATCAGCAGCTAATTTGAATTTTCTCCCTATTTATGAGCACTCTAAATGTACTTCCTTTAATATCAACTATAGAGCCATAGGTGTAAACAGCTATCGGACTAAGAATCAGTTGGGGGGCAGCCATTAAAAGACTTTAGTCAGTCATCTGTCACTGTGCAAGTGTTTGTTGGTGTGTGGTCTCCGGAAGTGTTAACTCCTGTCTGAACCTTATATATTGTATGCGTTATGACCTGAATTTGTGTGGTTATATTGCCCTCTGTGTGCTCAGACATAATCATGGGTCATTACCTCAATAATGATGAAGATCGACTCACCATGGAGGAACAACCCCCCCCCCCACACACACGAATGCAACCCCTCTCTCTCCCTGTGTTTTTCCTTAGTGTCTCTATTAGTGAAAGATAAGTGTTTTGCAACTGAGCCACCTGGGCAATCTGGTACAAAAGCCTTCTCATACTCTATCTCCTGGTTACACATATTTTTACTATACTGTTACTATAGATGCTTTATGCTACAGAAGATTTTATATCTTATTTTTGCATTGATCACTTAAAAAGGTTTTATAAAAACGTGGCATGTAGTTGTTGTCAACACTTAATTTACTGAGTTGTTTTTACAATGAATATTGTTGTTGGCTATTCACTGGACCCTTCCTTCAAAGAGTCTGATCATAGCTTAGCATGTAGCCTATGAGGAATGAACCAGTTCTTCAACAGGTTCAATACAGCGGCCTCAGACAACTCCAATCCTCCTCCTCCGCTGGAGGGTGGGAGCAGTAAATAAAGAGACACACAATAACTGCAGTTGAACGTGAGAATATATTAAATACAAGTGTGCAAAATCAAAGTGAAGACAAAATATTTTCAGTTCCAAACCGGTTTGATATTCAGTGTGTACAGGTAACATTCAGTAATTGACACACTAACTTCTCCAGTGCAGTTGAGCAAACTGCCATCAACAAAAGCTGCAGTAGCCTGGTTCCCAAGTCTGTGATTTACAGAAGCAATCGATTAACTGAGCATAGAACAGGTTATGGATTTGAGAGGTAATGGTTCCAAGTGCACAGTCCAGCAAGGTTTGGATATGATGCGATTTCAAATTCTCAGTTGGAGGAGGTGGGAGTGTAAGAAGGCAGCAGAGCCTCCTACCAGACCATCAGCAGGTAAAGTTGATTGCAACAATGTTGTTCTCAGGCTCCTGGTTTGCTTCATAGCTCGCCATCAGGGATCTGATGCCACCACAGGACACCTGGCCTGCATGGACCAAACAATCCACTTGAAAGGGTTTACAACATAAATGAAGCTAATGCTAAGCTAACATTAGCATATTAAATCATACATTTCAAATGATGTTAAACACCATTAAAATATAATACAAACCATTGTAATGCATGTTAGCATGCTAACAGTTAGCAATTAACCCAGTACTTCAACATCAAGTCAATTCGGTACAATAGGCCCTCATGTTAGCATTAGCCTGCATGCTAATCTTGCGACTAATGCTAACAGTCCACAACAACAATCACCACAAATTCAAACTCACCAGTTCAGTAGATTCAAAAAGGCACGCACAAGATAACAGATCCCCAGCTCAATGACATTGGTCTTGTTTCTAAAGTTTTAAAGTACACATTCAGAACCAGTATTCACAGAATGAATGAACAAAGAGTCATTGCTTGGAGAAACTGACCTGCAGCTGCTGGCCCTTGGCTTCTCTCCCACACACCTGAGGAGAATGAAGCCAGGGCAGCCTGACTAGTGCTTTGGCACCCCAGGATTGGAGAGTCTATGTCACATGATCAGGTCAGGTGATGGTGGATTTGAGGGAGTGGGAAATTTGAGTGTAAACACTGCTGTGCCAGATTGCCGGCTCTGTGGAAAACTTCCTGTGTTGTGCCGGTACCAAAAATAAAACGTGGATCGGCTGATTCTACGCCCACTGAGAGTTGAGGTCAAAGACAAACTCCACCCCCTGCTGTTTGCATACAGACAACACATTAGAGTGAATGATGCTGTCCTCTACATGCTTCACCGTGCCCTTACTCATCTGGAGGAAACTGGCACTCATGTGAGAATCTTTTTCTTTGATTTTTCAAGCGCATTCAACACCATCCAACCCAACATACTCAAAAACAAGCTCACAGAGATGGGAGTGGATCTTTGATTCATCTCCTGAATCACAGATTACCTGACAGGAAGGCCACAGTTTGTCAGGTTGGGGAACTGTGTTTCTGGGACATTAATGAGCAGCACCAGGGCTCCACAAGGGACTGTTCTGGCTCCATTCTTGTTCACACTGTACACAGCGGACTTCAAATACAACTCTGATTGCTAAAGCTAAAGCATTTGTATTAGATGGAACAGGCCGTAGAACAGGCCGTGACGAAGTGATATTTGATGACCTTGGAATGAGAAGGGTGTGTGTAAGAACAAAGAGTTGGACAGGTTTGACAACAGTAACTAATGGGAATGGGGGTCAGCAAACGTTCAGCTGAACTTCACAATCTAACTGTTTACCCTCTTTTGTGTCACCAACATGCAGGCTCTACGGCGAGCTGACAAACTGCACGTTCCTAGTGGCGCTGAAGATGGAGTGCTTCTGGCCCAACAGGCTGGTGGATGAGTTCTTCATCCGAGTCCACAAGCACTATTTCCACGACTGCTCGCTGTCTGGACGGCTTCTCAAGGACCCACCCAATCGCATTCTGGGTCCCTTCATTGTAGTCCCCATCCTGGTCACCCTCCTGATGACGGCCCTAGTGGTGTGGAGGAGCAAACGTAGTGAGGGGATTGTGTAGTGAAGGGATGAAGTGGGACAAGCGTCACAAAACTCATGACAAAAGGTACTTTTTGTCCCTAAGGTTGTGTCATCTTCACCCTCAGTGACCAAAGGATCTCTTTTTCTGAGTGTTTGGGAAAGGGTTTTTATAGGACCAGAATCACTCCATTATGGACCTGGAAGAGGAGCTGGACAAGAGAAACATTAGACCAGATCCCACTTCAGTGATGCCTGAATCTGCTGACACCATTTTGAAGCCTTTGCAGCTTACATCTACTGTTAAACCAACAGTGTGACATGGATTAAAAACACTTCTTTGGTATTCAGAGCAAAGGGGAGCTGAACTGCGCACCTGAATAGTGACTGGTGAAAAGATATATTGTAAATATTGAAAATCACTTTATTGAGAAAAACTGCTTTAAGGAATTTTGGTGGTTGTGATAATGTTACAACTGATATACGAATTTAGCAATTATTTTTGGAGACCATGAAAATAACTGTTACCTACAACCACAACACAGGAATGAAACACACAAACTATTGCTAGGCAACAAAAGGACAGTTACTCCGACCTCTGTATGGGAACCCAGGTATATCAGAATTTATATGTGTATATATCAGGGTCCAAAATGTATCTATCTGCCAATGGTAAAAAAAATAAAAAAAAATGTAACCAGCCATAAATCCACATAATATGCAATGTCAATTATAACGCCAAATCTCCCCTTACATATGTATCCCCGCATCTATGAACATTTATCTTGTAGTCTTCTTCCATACTCTCACTCATAACCCTGTTTTTCTAAAGTTAATCTCCTCCAACATTGTAACACCACATACTAGGACACTGGTGGACTAAAGGGGGAGAAAACATGATAAAGTGGCCTACATGGAAAAAAATATATGCGCACTGGTGCACTTTTTCTCTACCTGCTACTCGGACAGCCTGAGTCTGCCATCTTTGTAGTACCGTACTGTGGTAATTGAGCTCGATAAAGTAAGCGTAACCATAGTGACACAGGACAGTGGCGGGCAATTATTTGACGGCCATTATTTCCATGCTGCCACCAGTTTGCAGACTGAATACACAACAAAATGTGTTTAGTCAACAGCATATTTCAGGAATCTATGGCAGCTGACCTCATTCATTTTATCCGCTAATGTAAAATTTTCTCACATTTTACAAGTGGCAGGTGCTAATTTTGGACCCTGGTATACATATGCTGTAAATACATGGAGTATATACAATATGTATCTGTTGGTGGATGTCAGAAAGTCTTTGGAACACAATCAAGGCAACCAACCATAGAATGATAAATACATTTCTCTCAGATGCAAATTTTATGTTTCCGTGACATACAAAAATACCTGATTTTAACAGATGTGCATAGACGAATCTTGGGAAGTACCAAAAGTAGTTGAGGCGCCATTACTGTGGTAGCTTCTCAGTTTAATATGCAGTGACTTAATGCAACTGTGCTAAGAAGTTTACAATTTTCCATTTCTACCTTGAAAAACAACTAACGCTAGCTTAGTTAACACTGCTTAGCTAGCTAACGTTAGCAGGCCGTTTAGTGGCTGCAGTAGTCCCACAGAATAAATTAAATCAACTAACTGTGGCTTTATTGTAGCTTTAGTTGCTATTACTAGCAAAGGCAACCAAATGACCACAAAGTAAACATAATTTGGCATTACAAACAGAATGCATACAATCCTGTCCAGAGTTTCTGTGAGTTATTGTGTTAACTGGTGAATCTCAGCTGAATGGGTTCATGGCTGCTCATAGTGAAGGCAGCCATTGAAAACACAAAGAGAACAGGTCAGTGTCCTTGTAAAAGCCTTTAGTTTTACTGTAATCTTAAATAAATTATGTAAGTCTACTCAAGCCTTTACTACAATCATGAACGCATTTTGTTGAAGTCACTCCTTGAAGTTGGAAAACCTGTCATTTGGTTCTGTCAACAATATCTACATTTTGTGCCAATATTTCATTAATTAGCTGAGAAACCAACCCACCAATGCTGCTGTCACTGTTAGCTGGCAGAAGCTGACATGAGTTGCCACCACAGTAATGGCGTGCCGCTATGGCTGAACAGTCGCTGGATTTGTCTATATACTTTCAATCATGCAGATGGCTTACGGTCACAATGTCAAGCTATAGTGGGAGTAGAATCTGTCTGCTTTTAGTTTTCATTTACTTTCCTCTGCTCATACATACCCTCAATCCCTTGACATGTCAACTGCTGAATCTCTCCTCTGAATGGCAAACAAAGACATGTTCCCATTGCATAATGCAAACAGAACGAGCTGGGAAAATGCAGGATGTCACGCACTAAAGCCTGGCAGATGTGCAGTACAGGTGAGAGACAGCCCAGAGAGGATGGTCATTACGCGGGGGTTGAGGCCCCAATTTGAAGGGGCTGTGATGATGTCCTGTTCTGCAGCTTCATCCTCCATCACCAAGGAAACTAAAATGAAGAGATGCCAGCAGACACACAGGCGGAAGTAGCTGACAGTAAAGACTTTGAAGGCCAACATACACAGGAGAACAGAAGTTCGGGGACTGCAGACAGCTAATTAACCAAAAATTCTCACATTTGATTTTGCTCCCTCAAACCCCTCTATTATTCATATTGGTTACCGTAAAGGCACAATATTGCCTCCCATTAAGGCAGTGAAATGTTTTAAGAATGAAAATGAGAACAAAGAGTTGAAAATTCACAGTGGGAAAAAAAATCACAAATCTAACTACAGAGGGAACATAAAGCAATGGATTAGCCAACGCACATCTCTGCTGAACATTGCCTAAAGCACAGTTTGTGTATCATGGACCGTATTGATTTATGATCTCCCTGTGTGGTAGAGTGTGCTGTGTGATCCGTTTCCTCATTGATATTTTTGAAGGCTCTCTGTCTTTTATAGATTCATTGACCTGTAACCCGCCTGCCAGCAAAACACACTTTAAAGCACACCCACACTTCCCCAACATGATCTTACTTTGTACTTTGTGCCAAAAGCTCTTGGAAAACAGAGGGAAACGTTTGAAAAGAAATGTCAAATTTTATGTTGGAGTGACTTCTAATAATTGAAATTTAAAGTCTATGATCACAAAGAAAAGTTGAATAAAACGTCTGATTAATGTGTCTGATACACTGGGGATTGGCACTTGTGTTTCTTGAGAGTTAAGAGGGCGGTACAACAGGCTTTACTATGTGTTAAATACGAATGATGAATCCTATAATAATGTAAGCGTGGCTGAGGGCACAACACTGAGTCATAATGAATGCGAGTTCAAGCCCCCATGTCATTTGCTGAAGTGTGAAAATCATAAAGAGGAAACTCTGTATTTTGTTAAGTCCTCCTGTTTATGTCATAAAGCTTTGTGACCTAGAAAATTGCAGTCATATGTAGAAATTACATCAAATCACTTCCCCCTTTCTGCATAGATGCATTGGGGAATAGCAGTGTTGCCAAGGCAGAGAAAAAGTAAATGAAGGTGCCTTTATCACACAGCCTTTCATCTTGCACTACATTTTGCCTTCATGTTAGTATTCTCAGAGGACAGGTCAGCGTGACTCCCAAACCACAGGTAAATTAAGCTCAGAAGTCTGTAAGAGCATCCAGCTTGTTGTTTCCAATCTATCTATCTATCTATCTATCTATCTATCTATCTATCTATCTATCTATCTATCTATCTATCTATCTATCTATCTATCTATCTATCTATCTATCTATCTATCATGTCTATGTCAATAGAAGACAAGACAAGCTACAAGGCATCAAGCATGATATAACCACCATATTTTTGGGAATATACTATACTAAGGCTGTGGGACTTTTACATAATTTCCCCTTGATGACATAGCAATAACTTATTTCACCAAACAAACTGCTAAACAACAAATGAAGAGGCTGAAGGTTAGGCTATTTTACAGCTTGAGTTTACACCATGAAGTCCCTGTCAGCAATGTTTTCAAACAGTATTTTAGAGGTATATGTTGAGACACTGGAAGCCCAGCTCAAAACCAGGGCAATCCCAGACAAACGCGGATGTCTGGTCACCATAGCCAAGTCTCAAGATAAGAGATCATTTAGACGTCAAGTGTCCTGTTATTGAAGAGGAAATCAAGTGATGAAGTCTTGAGTGAATTGTAAGTACTTTTATTGCAATGAAAATAAGGTTTGTGGTTCCTCATCACTGCTAGCAAGCTAACTGGAATCATATAGAAACTCTAACTACAATAAAAAAATAACAAGTAGATGTGATTCGGAAAATCATGTTTCAAATGTGCCACAATAATACAGATACAGAGGGTTTGCTCTCAGCAATGACATTTACCACCTACGCTCACTTTAATCTTATTAAAGATGGGACTCTCCCAGGTGAATTAAATGGATGAGAAAAGCAACCTGAGGAGATTCAGATGCTGAAACCACATATGACTGCAAGGGCAGCAGATATGGTGACAGCAGCAACTATGTACCAAACTGTTAATTACTGTATAATAACCAAGGACACTGAGTGGGTTGGGGTCAGAGAGATCGGGCACAAAGATGCAAAAAGTCCAAACTTGCCCTGAAGTACATTTTGGTTGTTTTGTTGTTCAAATAGAGCATGATGTGAGACAAGTTGACTTTAAGTTGATTTTTGTCTGTAAAACTACAGAGGCTTTACTATTAGAATTGATAAATTATACATAAGTGTTAATGTTGAGACTGTACACAACCAGGCTGAGCAGGAATGCTGGTGGGGAAGGTTGCCAGTGTCACGCCTGAAGCAGAGTGAGGTAAGTGTACAATGGAACATGGTTCTACAGCCTCTACAGGCATCATGGCAGAAAAAAGATATTAAAGGAGGAGAATAAGAAGAGAAAAGAGAGAGACCCAGCAAAAGAACACAAGGAGAGTAAATCTCAGACTGGCTTTTAGTCTTTGGCGAGAGATTTGTGAAATAAAAGGCTGCAAGTCAGACGCTTAGTTTTCTTGCTGGTTGACTAGTAGGTAATTTTTCAATCATAAATAATGTAAGATAACAAATGCATGCATAGCTGTTTACATTTAGAATTGAGCTACAATTACAAAAAACATAAATGCTATGTGTTGCTGCTTTATATAAGTCATTCTGTTTATTAATTTTATACACCACATAACCATCTTCCTCAGCTCCCACAGTTCCAACTATATTTTACATTTATTTCACAACAGCCTCTTCACCCTGTTAATAAGCACTTCTTAAAAGGTGATGTATGGTAATCCTTATCAGGAAATTAATACCTGCACACCATTAGTTACAATTTCTTTTCTAAAGCGTCTGTATATGACTTCCAGCAGTCGCTGTGTGCGCTGCAGAAGAACTTGAGTGCCTTAAAACATACCTTACCTAACTGAAATTACTTTTCTTTCTCATTATCTGCAAAGCATTCATTTGCATAAAAAGAATGATCCGACATCAACGGATTAGATCTTTTTCAAAGCACACAGAATCTCTAGATAGATTTTCTTTGCATTTATCGTGGTATCCTTTATGTTTTAACTGCTTTGCTAATTACAGCTTTTGAAGCTGGAAACTTGTTAATGTAAATGTTAATAACCCCATAAGAGGTAAACTATTTTGTTTTATCATACATATAAATAGTTGCATATGCATAATTAATTTACAAATTAGTAGAATAGCTACCGTACAAAGATGATATCATGTGTTTGAGCAATGCTTTTCTTCAGAATATGAACAGTATTTTAATGACTTGGTTTCTGTTTACTGCCGTCTAATTTCAAACAGAAGTACAAGCCAGCGTTCTCTTCATCACCTCTGCAGCCAGGGGAATCCGTGTCCCTCCGGAGAAAAAAGCAACTGCCTCAGAGCGTGAGTCTGACCTGATCAAAGTGGTTACTGTGGCTCGGAAGATTAGATTAGATCACTACCTGATAGTAACAAGGACACCCGCATACACATGTTGGATCACTGTCTTCCCAGAAGAGGAACAAAAAAGTGGACATACACTGTGTGCTCGGGTCTGAACCAAACACCACACTGACAACACACACAGGGGCTGTAATGTTGCATCTGGATTAATTGTGTCTTGTCTTTGATGAACAATCCACAGATCACAAACCTCCTGCCTTATGTGTTTTCCCCTCTCACAGTCACTGTGTTTCTACTGTGCAGTATGTCTCAGCTTATATCAGGGCATGGAAAGTAAACTGAAGCTCCTCTTTAGAGAAGCATACAACCCGCCTGACAGGTGGCCCAAAGTCAAAAGAGGGGCAAGAAAGAAGGTCATCATTTCTCTCCCTATCCTTTTATAGTTCAAAAGTTGTCTGCTTTTTTTGGCATCTCTTCCTGTCTTGGCTTGACGGTCATGTTCGTCAATTTTGTAGGTTTTTTTATGCTTTCATATTGCGGGATCTTTATCAACATGGGATTTACTTTACAGATTAATCATTTGATCTTGACATGAACTGCTTTTACAGAGCTGCACATATGTGTGTGACGCACTGGCCACACTGTGTGTGATGGTCTAAAAACATCTTGGTGGCAATCTGCCTCCAACTCTATATCTATTTGAGACATGGTGCCATGAATGTGTGATGAATCATCGTGCTGTGAAGAAAATAGCAAAAAGAAGTGCAGAGCAATGAGCAACCTGCGGGTCTGAAAAGTAGTGATGTCCAAATTAAACTTTGTGAGCCATTAGTTGTAGTTGTTGACCCCACAAGATATATGGTTTGAAGAACTAGGCTCAAGAAATGGCACTTCAGTGTGTTTTCAACCATTTGTCTAACTCTCTAACAGAGAGGGCAATCTTATAGGCTCAGCGTATAAAGACAATAGTTAATCGAGCATCTTTAGACTGCATTCTTTCTAAAGGGCAGCAGGAGGAAACTCCACTGGTTGCAGTTGTACTGAGGGACACTTTAAGTCCTCCTTCCCTGGTGGACTTTGTCCTCTTTATACTACATCACCTGACTTCCAGAGCACTTGATCTGAGCATGTAATATTGCTGCTGATGAGTTAACATTGGAGTTCCTTGCAGCTGTGACAATGTCCTCAGTCTTTGGTCACAAAAGCATGACATTGGCTGTTGACAGACATGTCTCACAGTGCAATCTAGGCCCACTACTGAGAACCAACAGCCTTAAAATGATACTCCATAATGACAGTAAGATAAAATATCACTGTGCATAATGGGGAATACCATTTAATTTGAAAATGTTCTTCAGTCCTTCCTGTCACCAGCTGTGAGGATAGAATTAAAGAGAATTAAAGAGACTTTTAAAAAAAGAAAGAATGGCGGAAGTTGTAGAGGAATAAGTTGCATCTGTGTGTCTGACGTCAGAAAGTGCTCCCACTCGCCCCTCCTGATGTCCCCACAGGTTAATAACAGACGCCATAATGCCATTCACAGATGTCCACTGTTAATGTAAATACATGTTATTTTCAGTGCTCTGTATGTGTGTCAGAATTCAATCCTCCTGTTCCCAAGTGCCCCTGGTGTATTTCTGTCTTGTTCGCAATTTCCCAGCGGAATCTCAAAGCAACATTTCAATCTGCCAACAGGCTGTCTGGGAGATGAGACCCCGTCAGCAACTGCCCCAAAAAGTAGATTCACTGTGTGAGTTTTCTGGTGGCTCAGTGATGAATATAAAGCATCTCCTGAAGTGCTTGTGAAATTGTGGTTTCAAATCAGTTTGTTGATTTGCTCTACATTCCTATCATTGCCATGTCAGCCTGGTCTACCTCATGAAAAATAATAAGGAAGAGACAAATAACCAAGCAGACATTCAAAGTAGCACGGCTCTAGCTGGAAAGATCAGTCCAGTCTCATGCTCTGACCTTAAAGCAGTGACTAAAAAAACAATTAAGAAGAAAGTAACAAAGAAATTATTTAAGAATGATATAATTGATTTATTTATATATTTCACGAGGAGACCTTACTGTGACCTCACCCCCCTATATTCTCGTACAGATGCAGAAAAAGTACAAGAGGAAAACAAATCTACATCAGTGATTACTTTAAAGAAATGTAGCAATGCAACAGCAAAGGCACACAAGAAAAGGACGGCTAGGTTTATAAAACAATACTCTTCATTAGTCAGTATGTGTCACGTCGGAGTACGACTGCGAGAACCCAAATGCAAAACCACGAGCAGAGAGTTGAATATTAACAAAGTCTTTATTTACAGATTGCGTGGGTAAACAGATAGATATTGCTGCAGGCGGACTGAGGAGGATCTCTCCGATGTAGACAGACAGAGAGATCGGCGAGCCGGCAGATTGGCTAACGCCAGCCTCACTCGGGAACGAGCGGAGACGCCGACTGGGGGCAGACAGAGAAAAGTCAAAAATCCAATCCAGGTCAAACACAGGCAGGCAGTCAGCGGGGCAGAGGTACATAAGGATAATCCGAAATCACAGTACCGTAAAACAGTCCGGGTCTTTCCACAGGTAGTCAATCCAAAACAGCAACAGTACAGACAGGGGTAAGGCAATCTCAGAGTCGAAGGAACGGCAGAATCGGGATCGGGAATTCAGGCTGGAAAAAACGCTGGTAAGTAGACTTCACAAAGGACGAAAACGAACTGGCAACGAGACAAGGGAAACACAGGGTATATATACACACGGGGAGGGGAGTAAACAAGACACAGGTGGAAAACATTAGGGCGAGGCGAGGTAATCACACAGGAGGAAGACACGGGAAGTAAAGACACCAGACATAACACGGGAGGAAGGTTTCAAAATAAAACAGGAAGAGACAAGACAACAAAATAAGAGCACTACCGTCTGGGGACGGTAGTGACAGTATGAAGCACTCATCAATGCCTATTCTGCATGACAACTACTAGGACAGTAAGCAAAAGTTTTTACTCAAAACGTCCTAATTACTGCTTATTGATTGGTACGGAAGTTGTTAAAGATGAATTATGATCTAATTATTCTCATTGTTTTGGTCAGTATGGTATAGTGGTAGCACCACAAGATTAGTCATTGGCCCTTAATAACGTTTAAAATATGGTCTATTCCAGATGTTCCTAAACAAAGAATCCCATACAGCATTAGCCTCTGGCAGGGACCCCCCATTTATTTATTTTTTAAATAATGTGTACATTATGATGCCAAATATCCAAAATCAATCATACAACTTCTTAATATATTTTCTTTATTTTTTCAAATTATTAATTAATAATCAGTCTTTCTTCTGTTAAAAACAGTCATTTGTCAATCATGTTTCTCTTATGTTGGGCCTATTTCTTCATTACATTCAGTGTCTTTTGTGACAAATATTCTGTCATTTCTGTCTTAAAAATATTCAACAGTAATATTAACCCTAAACATATACTATTTAGTATTTTTTACGCTGATTCATTACATTGCATTACAATCCTCATCAAAGTTTACACGACGCCCCGTGGTGACCCCCGCAGGGGGCGGGACAAAACAGTGGTCTATTCTACGTAATACATTTTTTTAAAAACTCAAAATATATTCAGAGAATCAGAGTAAAGGTTTAAAAAAACAAATAAATAGCGACTACATTAGTAGTAGAGGACTGGAAACAAAACCACCATCGTGTCCCTCACATACTGTCTCTGCACTGTGTGAATTCCTGTGTCTCTTTGAAAATAAAGTGCTCATTTAGAAAACAACAGCAATGATGAACAGTCTAGCTCTCCGGTGACTTCATCAGCCCATTTAATTTCCTCTAAAAAACATTATCTCTACTGATTGCAGTATCCTCAGCAAGGTTCATGAGCACAGTAGGAGGGAGCCTATTGAGATTACTTTGCCTTTTGAAACTAATTAGCAAGCAAACGTTGAAACCCCAGAAATGGCTCATGAGGTCATTGGTGTAGGAAGCAGATGACAGCAACATCCACAGGTGTAGAAATACTTTTAACATCGTTCATTTTCACAGAACAGTGCATGGAAGCATTTCTTCAGTTTGGTTATAACAACAATCCATCCATTCATTAAACTATGCACTGCTGAATCAATGTTTACCAGATGCCATCTGTGAGAAACCAAAGGTGCTCTGGCTTACTATAGACACATAAACATGCCAATATATGCCGTATCCAAACTTATTTGAATCATGCATGCTTGGTGAGTGCGTCTCGTTTGTTTGAATTTGTGTAATCTTGAACAACAAGCTGACGGTAGTTTCCAGCAACAAGGTGATGAGCGACATTAATGTATATAAGCTGCAGGATGTGGGCAATGCTGTTTGGCACTGATAATGCTTTTATGTGTGCATAATGATGTTGTGGGTGTGCATAATGTTGTTTGATGTGCATAATGCTGTACAGCGCTCACAGTAGGATATAGATGTTTGAAAGTTGACAATAAATCTATTTTTGTACTTGTCCATATGTGTATGTAACTTTTTATGTTCTTTTATCACCTTATAAAGCACTTTCATTTGCATTCCTATGAATCATACAACATACCATTGAACTTGATGAGTGCAGCATGCAGTGTGATTCATGCATGCTAATGATCAGGGGCTGAGATAATTATCATGTCAACAATCTGTGTTCATCTGACATTGACTTTGTTCTAATTCCACAAAGCAGTAAGAGTGGACATGGAGCGTTATTAAATTACAGCAATGTACTCATTGTTTCTGCTTCTGTAAAAGTTGGCATGACTAAATGTATTACTGTTTGCAGCCTGCCAAGCTAATCTCACAGAACAATGAAAGCCTCCCACGGCTGGATCCAGCATGTGGGCAGCTTCTGAAGCAGAACACAGGAGACAGAGAGACACGCTGAGGAACATACATGGACACATGTGAGCCTGCACATCTGTCCATTTACCCACCTAATTTGGGGTGTTGGGGCTTTACTGCTATTTGAACAATAGTAGATGTTCACTTCCTGGATTCTCTCTTTTTTTATGTACCTTCAACACACGCAACCACATGATTTACGTTTTATGTTTTATTTATACAGGAACATTTGCTTGGTTAAAAGCTTTAACTTACTTTCATGAGATTATAGACTATAAGGGGCTTGAAATCAGCAGAACACCTGCTTACAAAACTACACAGTTTAACTGAGTAAGAATTGACTAAAATGTTATGTATTACCTGGCACTTTCATCATGTAAATGCAAATTTAAAGGCAATTTTACATGTTGGCTTTGGCTGTGATAAAGCATCCGAGTCACTTCTGTCTGTCTTATTCCTGGGGGTGAACTGCAACAAGCAGCAGTAAGCCGTTAGTCACAATGGCTTATCATGGTAGCTAACTTCCAACAGCCCAAGTCATTTGCCTTCAATTAAACAAAACTAAATTAAATAACTTACAAACAGCTGGCCTCACTACACCATCATTTTAACAGGAGGAAACGGTTGGAGTCATAAGGCCTCGATTGCAAAACATAAACAATCTAACAGTGATTCAGACTGTGAGAGAACAGAATACATTTTTCTTCCTTGGCATCTGACTGCAGCTCTTTCCGTAAAGGTCCTGTCAGGTCTGAATTAAACCATAAAGAACAATAGCATAACGGCCTCCGCTGTCTGACACAAAGCCATCACTTTAACAAATGTATGAAACCAGTAATGTCATCTCAGACAGAAGAAATGTGTTCTCAGTTAAGGTTTGATAATAATGATTACTGTAGACACATTAAACTTTGTGATCTGATAAGTACAGATTCAGGCATTTATCTTCCTTTCATTCAGGCTCCTTGCTTGCATTGAAAAAGACTGAAAGATCCTATTCTGGCGTTTCAAAGTACTTAGATCATACTGACTCTCTCCAGGTCTGTTGCATCTGGTGAAAAACTTTTCAAAGGCTAAGGCAACATATATAATCTTACAGGATACGTGCAATGCTGTTTGGCACCCATAATGCTCATTTATGTGTGCATAATGTTGCAGTGGGCGTGCATAATGTGTTAGCTGCAGTATACATAATGCTGTGCAGTGCTCAGAAATATAAATCTAACTCACAGTTGCTATCCAGCAGTGCTTTCACTTTCTGTTAAGATCTTGTCAGGTCTAAATCAAGCCATAGGAACATTTATGTAACAGCTTCCTTAGTCTGAACGACACAACAACATTACTTAAACAGGTAGATGACGCCAGAAATGTGAAGAGAAAGAAAAACAAGTGTATTTATCTGAAAAAGATCAGCAGCAAAGGAAAAAAAAGTATATTCCTAAGCAATATCCAGCTCCCCACAATTTACCTACAGGACCTCAAACCCAAGCACATTTTGAACCTGCTGTCAGCCACACATCAATCCAGTGGATGTGAAATTACCTGTCAATGAACCAATGTGGTATATACAGAGCTGTAGAAATGAAGTGCAGCTTGGAGATAGGCAGAATCAGCCAGTGTGGCGGATGAGATGGAGTTTGCATAAAGCTGAGCGATGGCAGAGGGAAGACAGAGGAGCTGGAGAGAAAAGAAGCGGCTGCACCCAACGCCCACCAGGTCACCACAACAAACACACAAACACACATACACTGTATGCACACAGTGAATTAAGGAACAAAGATGAGCCTTTGACATCCGATCCATCTCTAACTGTCTGGCTTCAGGGATGACTGACATATCATATTTTCCTGCTCTGCTCTGTGCATGCACACAGGACACCCACATTAACCTGCAGTGTAATGTAATTTAATAAGTATGTAATTGTAGGAGAGGTGGAGAAAGGGGAAGAAAGAAATGAAAGAGGTCAGGAACAATGATACTGTCATTACCAGTGGGAAGGAAAGGAGGAAAGAGAAAAAACCTGATCTGTGTTGGCAGGAAGCGAAGGATAAGTACAGGTAGATAAAGACCTTGTTGATCTTCTGATCTATGGTAGAATTTAGGGGAAAAAAAGAAGAAGAAAAGAAGGGATTGCACCCTGGATGTGACTTAATCCTACCTCATGCTCCAACACACACACACACACAGTTTAATCATCATCAAATTGGATGACGATAGTGACAAAGACAAATTAAATTCTCTGATTATCTTTGCTGCAAGACTGGTTTCACTGGGCATCTGGGAAATGAAAGATTGCCTCAAATCAAAATGAGAGAGAAAGTAAAGTGTGCGTGTGTTTGTCTTCTTGTGCCTTCTACATGGTGAGGACCAGAACATGATTTAAACCATCGGAGTGAGGACCTTTTTGGCAAATGAGGACATTTCAGCCGGTCCACACTTCAACAAAGGCCTGTTTAAGGGTTAAGTTTAGGAAGTTACACATTTAGTTCTGAAGGTTAACCATAGGGTAAGGGGCTAGGGAATGCACTATATCAATGAGGGTCCTCACAAAGAGAGAAGCACTTTAATAGCACTTTCAATTTCACTTTAGATAAACACTTGGTTTCATCTGTCACTTTATACACCAGGCGCCATTATTCACATGCGGATAACTTGAGTTATCTGGATTAAACTGTTGAGTATTGGACACAAGCAATGTGTCCATATTGTGGAGACCTCCATGGAGCGGACTGGATAGCTGGATGTATTTAACAGGATAATTTTGTCATGTTATCCTGGATTAGTTAAACTGTAGTTGTAGAAAAGGTGCCAAACATCTACACAGACATATAAATGTCAGTTGGGAAAGGTTTCATATATGGTGATTGTGTTTACTATGTGCACACCTCATGAAAAGTAGGATAAAAACTGTCAATGCTGTCATTTTAAAATAAGATAGCTGACGCCTCAGTATTTGTACGGATGGCTCTTGATGGAAAGATGTTCATACCCCTAAATCAAATTGATTCTTAGTATTTTGATGCTGACATCATCCTTTCAATGGAAAACCTGTGAACTTGCCTGCCTTAATAAACAACAATTACATCATAAATACACATTTCCCTATTTGATTATAAAAGGAAATGACTCAGGAGATGAGTCTGAAGATAAAAAAAAAAGGAGTAGGCCAGATAGATGAGATTAAGAATTGTCAATCATAGTGAGACGAGTGATAATTACACCAATTTACACAGGAAATAATATGGGCTACTTTTATTTGATTAAATCACTTCTCGTAACTCAGACTCATCTATCTATAATCTGTCTCCAATTTCAGAGCAGCTGTAGCTAAAATTTAAAGCTGACAGAGACAGATACACTCATATTAAGATTCAGGCTTCAACATTATCCTCTTTAGTCAATCCCACTGCTCTGAGGTCACAGCAGTGTTGACTGAAGCCAATTTGTGTGACAAATGACCCATCATTTAAACCCATTAATCTCTTCCTTAATGTTGCTGGGAGGTGTGGTGTCAACAGGCACTCTGTTGGGACATGTTTTCGTAGCTCCTCATTATATTGTCACCTCCTCCCCTAAAGGCCGTTAATGGAAGTGGAAGTATGTACTTTAAGTTAATCGAGGCTGGATTAAGAGGACTTGATAAAGAATGTGTTTTGGCTTCGCAGCTGTGACCAGGACATCCAGAGAACTGCAGAAATGAATTGAATATGATTTATAGCATTCAGCCAGCTCATTACCTGGCTGTGGCAGTCAGCTGCTCGTGCACGCACACATGCACATACAGGACATTCATAAGTTAGTATAGCCACAGGGCCACAGCATGATCGTTTCCTCCAATAGCAGGCATAATAACAGGCTGTGTGGGTGACTGGCAGATGTTGGCATTACATGTGTATGTGTGTGTGTGTGTGTGTGTGTGTGTTTGTGTGTGTTCCTCAGCAACGGCAAATTGGTGAATGGCTGACAGTTGTCAGTAGAGTTAAATATTGTGTGCATGCATGTGGATGTACCCCATTACTGGCTAAATATACCTCACTTATAGGTTGGTGGAGAGCAGAGGAATCTACTGTTACTGTATATCTACAAGCAGCATGCAGGCAACTCAAGTATTTGAAATATCTTTATATTTTGCTATCATCCATCCACCCATCCATCCAGGTGTTGTCCCTTATGCCTAAACTAAACCATAACAGCTGTGTAATAAAAACAGGATATGTTATTTTTGGGAGTGGATTCTCCCTAAAAAATGGTGGGCTTACTGTAGTATGGTCCCCGAGAGGATAAAAGCTGCTTAGTGAGTGTGCAAGGCAATTATAGTCTGCTGATTCATCCAATAAACAAATCCATAATGTCCACATGCAGCAGATGTCCTTCATCCTCCATAATCCTGCATCGCTCGAGACTGTTGGTCAAACAAAACAAGTCATTTTATGATGGAGGGAATGTGAGGGGGATTTTATTGACCAAATCATGAAGGGAGAAAAAAATTGGCTCCTTGATTGGTAATGAAAACAATGATCATTCGCAATTCTAAAGTGATGACAACTTACTGAAACTTTTCTCCCAGTAAACCGACCAGTAAAGATCCGCAGCTGTCCAAAGATATGGAAAGTATCAAGAGTCTTTACTATCCTGGGTGGTAACAGTCAGAAAAAAAATCCAAATTAGGATCCCTAGGACAAGCACATAATGACACAAACAGCCCACATTTGTTTTATTTATATTCTCTTTAATATATCTTAAAAAATGGATATACAATCTGAGAAAGAAAAGTTTGAGGATTTGAAGAACAACTGATTGTTAATCTTCTCCCCTGGCCCAAACATGGAGACAGCCCAAGCAGAGACATTTCCCAATAGCATCATGGGAAAAAAACACTGCTAACCGCCAAACTAAAGGACACATGACAAGTCTGAGTATTAGTAAGGCTAAGTTTAAGTACATATTGTCGGGCTACCACATCCTGGAGGCAACTACAACCATGACAATTAACCGTCATGGTGATTACACAGGATGGCTTCATATTAATAGGCAGTTACATTAGCCTTCACGGTTTGAGTGGACCAACGGCCACATTCACATTTGCTTTCAACGGACAGGGTATTTGTCATGTTCTCAGGTCCTTTATTTCAGCAGAAGCCAGTGTAGTCCGTAGTTCTGTTTAATTTCACTTGAAGAAAACAATAAGAATTTGAGCCGCTGAACCGTGGGCCAGAATAACAAAAACAAAAGAGGAGCAAAGGGGAACCAGAGCATGCTAACAAGTCACATCATTTCAACACATCATACTTTAACCGCCCACACACATACACTCTCACACGCTCAACAAGCATATAATTTCAATCTTAACACACACACACCTCCAACATAAAATTTCAATCTTCAACAACTAAATTTGTGACATCCTTAGTAAATGCACCACTGGCAGATTACATAGACTTTGCCTCATGCAGACGTGTGAACACAAAGCTGAATGGAGTGGGAACAGTGTTGATGTTCAGATATACGACTCAAACTGGAGGCACAGTGCTAGCCAGGGCCAAGCAAAACGCACACACATTAACATATGCCAACCACACCCTCACTGGCTAAGTGAGTGACAGTCTCACTGTTTCTTTCTCTCTCCAACACACACAACATCAACACACATTTTATGGCCATAATGAACAATGGCAGTGGAATAGCAGCACCCACACAAGGTTTTTTTTTTTTTTTTAGCAAGCTAACTAGCTAACAAGTGATCTAATAAGCAAGTTACATGAAATGCCAATAGGAACTCCCCTCGTGGTATTCAGGACCTAAGTTAACGTTTTCCAAAAGCTACCAAATTGTGAAGTCATAGTTTTCTACGTAATTTAATTTTTCTGAGAAAATTATTGATATACCCAACAGTCTCCTCTTTCAAATGGATTTCCAATATAAGGTTACCAATTAGCTGGCTTTCTAAATTGTTAGCTGGGGTGCTTTCTAGACACCTACAGCGCCCATGTTGTTATTGCCTAGCAGCGGCGTTTTCACAACTTGACTACTAGACTTCTAATGTTAACTACAAGCTTATAAGTTCCATTTGAAGGCAGCAGTAAGCATGCTAATGTGGCTACTGGGTAAGCAATTTGTTTACTTTCAGTCCTCCAAACCTTTCCACAGTGCTACAAGGGCAACGCAACAGTGTCTTCTGTATTGCATGGATGTAAAAACCCACACATACCTCATAAAAGATTGAGAACTACTTGTAAGATAGCTAGCCACTTATTCAGATATCTTAATGTCTGCTCATGCTACCTCACTAACCTGCTCTGTAGCTAGCTAGCTAGCTTGCTATGTAACTACCTCTGCAATTGATAATGGGTTCACATTCAGACAGTTAAAACATAAAGTCCATCCACACACAAAAGGAAGGAGAGAATGGAGTACTGTCCAGAAAAGATACACTGTATGTTAGCTTGGGAAAACTCCCACAACTACCACACAGAGAAGCTATGTACAATTTAGTTATAGGTTGTAACATGTTGGGACAGTAAAATGAATTTTATTCTATACAGCAGCACAATGACTGGTATGAAACAATAACTGCTGACTTTTAGCTTTAAGCAAGTTTTAAAGTGTTCACATCCATTTTGGGTGCCTTTTATACCTAATCCCTAAATTTAACGCCAATGATCCTGAACAAACAGAACAATATCTGGCTCATTAGCTGTTAAATGCCCCACTATGTTCATCAGCTAGTCACGAAACGTGTCTGTATGCTGGTACAGGTATTGGACAGCGAATTCGTTATTTAAATGCTCTGAGCAATAAAATACAACACATCTTGTATCATCGATGTTGTTTCTACATTCAAAAGTTGGGAGAATGGTTCCCAACCTATGAAAGTCGGCAATCTGAGGAACACGAGCAGACCACTGGCCTTGCCGGAAGTCTGCAAGTTCAATTCTCCTCTGTATGTTCATCAGAATGTGTGAACCCCTTTAATATTGTCACTTGTTCCAATTAAATTGTATGGCCATTAAACCTGTGAGACTATGTACACATAAAGCTACAATTTGAACAATGTTTATTTGTTATTGGTGTAAAATTAAATCTGAATCAGTCCTTTAGACTCATAGTCACAGTTTCACTTTAAACCTGCTGTGAAGTAGAGTGAAAACACACCAAAAATGTGTCACTGTACTTTCTGATTGTACTGTAGTATGAATGAACCCCTCCATCTTTAATGGGAAAAGGAAGTGTGTGTGTGTGAGTGTGTGAAACAGAGAGACAGATGGAGGAAAAACAAAAAAAAAAGGACAGTGAGAAGAAGGGTGGGGAAACTACAATACATTTGGCTGTGGTTTAAGTAGTAATCCTACTGGAGCTGAAAACACAAAACAGAAAGTCCATATGTCTGTGTTGTGTGTGTTTGTGAGTGCGCACATGCATGAAGAAAGACAACAGAATGGGACAATGTGGTCATTCACATGCTGTCTAGTGGGCCTGTAGGCTTTCCAGCTTGAGTGTGAGTGAATAGTAGACGTGTATAGAAACTGTGTATGTATGCGTTTAACTTTTACTACAGGTTGCGACACTGTGTGTGTCTGTGTGTATATGTTTGTGAACTCACATGCATTTTCTCTTTAGCGACACAAACATAGCAGGCACTGGAACAGAGAACTGATAGCAACAGATATTCTTTCTCTTGATTCATCAAATGTTTAACAGCTAAATGTCTTTCTTTTTTTTGCGCCGGTGAATCATCACATCCCTTGCTGGTCGTTGCCATGGCTCGTTTCCGACAGACTCAGGGACTCCTCGGGGAGGCAGCGTCATTCAGTGATCTCGTCACAATGAACAGACATTGTGGTCATCGTAACACTCAATCGATTAGGATAATTAAAGCATATTTTTCTTTTGTATGCAAGTCTTTACTCAAACGCAACATTTTTTTCTTTTTTTTAATTTCGTTCCTGCAATGTGGAGTTTATTGCAATCTGGTGAACAGCAGGGCATGTTGGGCTGTGGTGTCGAGAGGAGGGGAGGAGGAAGAGTCAGAGTCAGCTGTTGATTCACACACGTGAGAGGGAGTTGGCCAAGATAAGCAGAGGCAAGGTAGAGCAGTTTGGTTGGTTGGTGCAGGCTGATGTAGGTAGTTGATGCTTCTATCATCTGGCGTAGTGCTTGATGTAATCTTGAACCTTATTACGAAAATCCTCCTGGATCAGAGACAGGGAGAGGTAAAGAGAAAGGATAAGAGTTAGTCAAAGTCAAGTATTTATGTCATATGCACAGTTAAAAGCAAGTTTTCCAGTAGTACAAGTTTCCTTTGCCTTTCACCCTGAATGTGTGTGTTTCCCCTACCATTATATGAGGGGGTAAGTTAAATTACAAAGCTTAGGCTGAGCAGAAAGGAAATCCAGATTTGCAGGCAATAGAATGCCTATACACATTTGAGGGTCTCTTTGTTGTTGTTTTACATTCACAATTATATTTTCATGATTTATTGATCAGGATGCCCTGTCTATTACATAAGAATACAACCACATTACATCTTATTTATAATGTCTGTCATTCGAGGAGATTTCCCTTAGCCAAATCCCTTCTGGTCATGCTTGCCCTCTCCACCCCTTGTCCATCCTCTCCTATTAGTCATTCCCCTCCTGGTTGTGCTTGGCTTCCTTCTTTTCTCTCAGGGGGTTCTTTCAACCCCCTCATTCCTGTAACCATCCTTATGTCACTGCCTTGACCCATCCCTCCAGGTTATATATCCCTCTGTGTGACCTCTACTCTCCTTCCTCTCCTCAAAGCCCTCTTTCATTTTCTTGGCTCTGTCCATCACTCCAAATGCTCTGTCTTCAAACATTTGGGCTGTTTTGGGGACACTTCAAGAGGGTGTCGACACAAGCAAGCTATTATTTAATACATCTGACAGGATTCATTACAGAGCACACACAATAGCATGGATTTGGTCAAAGGCTGTAGACTGCTATTAATTTGAGCTGCAGCAGCTTTCCTCTTTGAAAAGATTTCCTTTATTCTATACCAGAAAGTGCATGGCTGAGCAAAACTGCTCTGTAGCTCAACACAACATGAATTATAGAAACCGATGTAATTAGTTGCACACTACGGGGAAGAGGACATTCTTTGCTGGGACGAATAATAGTGCAGTTGATATTGCTTTGGTAGCTTCAATGTACGTCAGCTATGACTTCCATATCAAGACTGCTCAAACAATCAATATAGCTTCTGAACATGGGGTTGAACTTTGGCTCTGATCAGCAGTTGAAGCTCACTTTGTCCAATCAGATTATTAATGAGAAATCTATGTTACAAAAAATCCCAGACAACTACAAACTCCTTTCAGACAGCACATACTTGGGTTGTTCGGTTTTACTCATGAATTTAACTGTTTACTTTGTAGAAATATACACGCATATACTCTCATGAGATGTCATATTTAGTTTGCATACTTCCTCACCCTTCAAACGCCCCTTCCTAGCCCCCTCTTGTCCTGGTCTTTAAATGTTACCCTTGTCAGCCATCCATCAGTTCAGGGGTCTGGGCCAGTAAATGGCATGTCCCAGTGTTCAACATGAAACTTCACATACAAGTGTCCCACAGTGACATCAGCACACTGATTTACGCCACAGCTTGAGCGGTCAGTTAGTCACGCATGCACTGCTGGGGCTTCTGTGTGCGAGCGAGAGGCGGAGAACGTGACAAAAACCACGAGTCAGACAGAAGAGAAAGAGAGATGGAGAAGGCAGGAAAACAAGGCATGATGTGTGTGTGTGTGTGTGTGTGTGTGTGTATGCAGAAACACAGATGACAGACAGGAATGCTGAAAAGCTGCCAATGACAAAAACTTCAGCAGCAATGACAGCAGTTTGAGTAGCTGTCCACATGCGGATGATGGATTGGCCTTACTGCTGCCGAGGGAACTTTCCCTCTAGGCCTTTTTTTAATGGCAAAAGTTCAGCAAACAGCGCAAACTGGTAGGCTTTGGGTGCAGTAACTATGGGGGTATCTCGAAGCTCATAAGGTGTTCTAGTTTATTAATGTGCACTATGTATAAAAAGGAAGTTCTTTCAGAAATTCCTTAAAATAAGACTAATATCCTACCACTGGAAGTTCAGAGACGCTCTCTGAACTTTTATGATTCTAATAATTTGATTTGATGGTGTGAATGTGTGTGTGTGTGAATGAGCGCTGTCTGTAGTGTTTAAGTGCTTTGAGTGGTCACTAAGACTAGGAAAGCGCAATACAAGTGCAGTCCATTTAACACTACCATTTATGTACTGCAATGGTTTGAAGTACGAGTTAGCTACACAAGCAAAACAAGTCTAAAACAAAAAATAGTTTGCCATGTCTGTCATCTTTATGTAGTTTTCAGCAAAGTGTTTCATGTTTCAATTAAATTATCCTTTCTTTGTCTAATTCAGTATGTATGGTTCCCTGGAAGAAGATGTTTCCCACCACTGGTAAATTGTGTTAGCATGCTAACATCTGCTAAAGCTGAGTCTGATGGGAATTTCATTAGTTTGGAAGGTATTTGGTCAGAGACAAAAGTATTCGACATTACTTGAAATGGAACAGAATAGTATGGAATTTGAACCAATTGTGGCAGTAGACGGGACATTAGGGGAACACAAAAGTGATTCATATTCATCCCCAGGGGTACATGAAGGACTGAACCTAATTTTCTTGTAAATCAATCCAATAGAAACTCAAGAGAGGAAATTTTGATCGGCTGGTGGCGCAAAGCCACTCATTTTCATGGCACAGTGAATAACGTACAAAGTTTCATGGCCCTCTATCTAACAGTTGTGGAGACCTACAGACCAGCAGTGAGACAGGTGGACCAGTATTGCCATAACTAGAACCATAATGCTAGCACAGCAAATAAAAAGCCCACACAAAAAGGCCATTACACATTTGCACATCTAATGCTTTTACATTTTGTTTATCCTGATGGTACTTTCTGCGGTATGATTAATTTAAGCTAGCTTGCAACCACATGCAGTATGCAGCTAAATATGCAGTGCAATTCCATTTTGGATATATGATACCCATTCTGACCGACAGTAAACATGCATCAATAAAATAAGCTTTACGCTAAGACATTTCAAGCACAGCCAAGACTGACGATCAATGCAGTGTTCAATGCAGAGATCATTATCCTAAGATGAGAGGGGATACAATGTATGTATACAATGTATGCTATAACCCAGAAACTGCTGTTGTTTCTATTGGTGGTTATCACCGTTTTTCTTCAAGCATCCTATTTGTTAAAAATATGAAATCATCAGCTGGAACACCTAACCACCACACATTCTGTTGACCTATCTGTCTCAACTTGTGCTCTGTAAAATGGATACCATGTGTAAATATTGCATATTGGTCTGTCTCTCCTTTCTCATCCACCTGCCTGCCTTCCTGGCATCTTCTGTCAACCCAGCTGTCTCTTGTGAGTTTCTGTAAATGTTTGTGAGGAAATCCACATCAAACAAAGACTTACAGACACACACAGTGAGCTGTTTAGTGGGGGAAAAAAAGGAGAGTAAAAGGTTGCAGGGTGCACAGACTCCAGAGAGGCAGGGAAGATAAACACATCCAACTGAAGGATGGATGAGAGTAACAACCCTATTAATGCCATCTCACACAAATTGACAATATAGATTTACATAAATTTACCCTATACTTTTGTCTTGATTTGTCCACCCATTTCTCTCTCATAGCAGAGAACTGGCTGAGACTGCAAATTACTTTGGCGTTCATTAGTTTGAAGTCTGCAGTCGATTGCAAACTTTGTTTGGCTACAGCCTAAAGCTTAGCTTTTTTTGGCTCCATTTCGTCCACGGAAGGCAATTAACTCTCCTCTCTTCCAGCGATCTGTGCAGGTATTTAAAATATGTACCATCATCAGAGGGAAGGGGATGCAAATTAAACCCTGTGGGTACAAACGGTTACTTTAAAATCTGCTAAAAGTTGATAACTAGGCAAAGGAAAGCCCCTGGATCTATTAGGTAAACAGATTGCAAAGGGAAAGATGAGAAGAGAGGAGAGGTGTGAATAGGGAAAAGAATAAATGAACTAGAGAGGAGATGACAAGGGATGCAGAGGTGTGGAGGCCACTTGAGAAAACAGTAGCAGGTGTTTTTCGCAGTCAGGCTGACTAAGGAGAAGTTTAGTCAAAATATCAAAGCCCTGTCATGTCTGGATGTGGTCCAGAAATGTGGCTCTACCACAAAATGGTGTGATGTGCACGTACTCTGAGTAAACTGCAGTGTGGTCTGCTGGGTTCTGTGGCACATGTCAAAGCGTTTCACTCCACACACAAAGTTAAAACATCATGACTTTCAGCACGATAAATAAAGAAAATAAAAGGAGGATTAATGGCATTACTGCTGAGATTATCCAGACCACGTACTTAGGAGACGTGTTTGGTGACAGACTTAGATTTAATGAAAATACAGATGGCGTTGTTAAAAAGGATCAGTGGTGTTTTAATTGTTATGCAAACTACAGTCTATACTCTACTATTGAAAGAACTGATCTCAAATAGGTGTCTACCTGTCACTTAAATTTGAATAACCTTCCCATGCACAGCTTAAAAAAATCACTTGTTTTTTAAACCATCACTAATGCATTTTAGATATGTGCCTGTATGTACAGTATGACAAGTACAAAAAAATGCTTTTATTGCACTTGTACTTTTTGACATGATGTGCTTCTGTCATGTTATGTATGTATGATATGTATAGAATGGGGTTGTCAAGTTCAAAATTTTCCAATCAAACACTGTCAGCCCTACAAGCACTGATTTTTGCAATGCATTTCTACGCGGTCCCTCATAATTAAGCCTCTATCTTTCTTCAGAGGCAGGGCACTGAATTAGCAAAATAAAATGAGAAAATCAACACGAAAAACTAGAATTACCATCCCGCACCTAGTATTTTGATATGAATAGTTGAGTGGGACAGGGATATGGTCTGCAGGTGAAAAGCTAAATAAAAACGTATAATATGTATGATTCAAGTGTTGCTTAAGATGTATAATGATGCATAATGAATAAAAATGTGAAAGCATTTGCTGAAAGATTCTGGGGTTCCCCAGCATCTTTTGGAACAGAGGGTGATCTTTACACTTGGTTTGTATTGGCCACAAAAATACAAAGTAGAAAAGGCCAAGAAACAAACAATTGAGTACTTCAGTAAAACATGTTGCCATGAATAGCCACTTAAGTGTTGAATAGTAACATCTCTTGAGAGTGGCAGAGCCCAATTCATTACTTTTAATCATTCAACAGCCATTTAAGCAACAGCATGAGAGGAAGTGAGATAACATCAGATCAAAGCACAGCTGAGATGCAATCGCAGCTAAGAGTCTGAAAGAAAAGGGATAATTACTGTGACACATTATCCTAAACGCTGATAGGGATTCTCTTTCTATCCTAAATACACTTCAGGAGTGTGTATGCTTGCTAAACCTGAGCTTTGACAAAGGGTCTGTCTGGAATCGGTTCCCGCACGCTGGAGAAAGAATGGAATGATGCCTCACCTTTCTCTTTCATTTGCATTGCTCTTTGTCACAATTTGCATGGCCCCGATCTCGTCAGGATATGAATTTGTTTGAATTTTCCTTCACCTCATCAAGAGTTGGTGTGTGTGTGTTTTGGTATAGTCCAGGTTTGGCTCATTGCTTCTCTATTCAACTGGCCGGTTTACTCAGCGACAGCAAGACAAGAGACAAATGACACGAGAGCAATCTATCTATCTTTACCAGACCACCTTAAAGTTAGGTAGCTTCTATTATGCTCACAACACTGACAGACAGCAGCTGAGAGCAGGGCTGCCAAACTGTCCTCTTTACGCCCATGTTGGCCTGACGTTCTCGGCATTTGCTGCCTCTCTTGGCACTAAACTGACAGACTGAACATGTACCCTCTATAATGAGGTACTGCATTTGACTATACTATTTAAATGTTTACCTCACGAGATAGCACAGTAATGGCCAATTATTTTTTCATGTTCCTGTTACATTACTGTGATCAAATCAACATGCAAATATAATACTGAAGGAAATAAATAATATGCATGCCTTAGACTATATTATCTATATTTGGAAACAAGTTTCATTAACTCTAACAAAAACACCTGTTCAAACCTGACAGGATATGAAAAATTCACTGTGACTATATAAGCAAGTCAAAATTATTATTAACTACAAGCTATTAAAAGTGAAAAACAAGAAAATAAACCTATATTGATGATCAATGTTTCTACTAATCAATGTCTCATGTGATTTAGAATCACCTCTCTACTCTCAGGAGACTCTATCACTGCTCAGGGAAGAAAGCTAATAACAGAGACAGAGTCAGATCAGGGTGCATTACATGCTGTCTGTGTTCATGTGTGTTTGTTGACATGATTGAGTATTGATTTAAGAGGTTAAGCCACTTGAGATACCCAAAGAAGCCAGAACGTGTAAGAGAGACATTGAGAGACAAACCTTGTCTTTCCCACTGATCAATGTAGACATAGATTTTTTGATTGCAAGGCCACAATGGCATGCATGGACTCTTGAACTGAACCATTCAAACACACCCCATGGCCATGCTGCTACTCTCTCCTTCAGTAGTAGTCAATATCACATAACAGTACACTGAAGAAAGAAAAGCCTTCTAAACCCTTCTGCTTTCTGGCAGTTGAGCCTTGTGCCAATTTACAGACATTTGACATTTAAATAATGACGAGTTCATGCTGTATTAAGGTTAAGAGCCTCTTCACTTTGATTCACAGACTGTTTTCTTCTAATACCAGCGATGGCACTGTTCATTACTGACACATAATGCGTTTTGCAAGAATGCTTAGCAATCTTCCCAAACTAAAATTAATAACTTCACCCAAAGGGGGTTTTTGTGTCTAAAAGACTGCTCCAATGAACTGGTCCTCTGAGAGTCTAGCCCTCAGTGAGACTTGCTCAGAAGAGTGCATGGAGACCAACAGCCCAGCAGAGAGGAGGAACAGGTGGATGCCACGCGAGGCAGGTGTACTTTAGACGATGCAACCCTAAGTTGTGGATGTTGTTGTGCAGCTAGGTCTCAGATACCACCGTAACGAGGCGGTGGGAGGTAATCTGCAGTGCTTTTTTAACCAGCTATTTGAGAAGGAGGTGTTGGGAAGAAAGACACTGGGTACAGCTGTGTTAGTTTATGCTGCACCACTCCTAGCCTAGCCTGGATCCCATCTTGTTGCCTCCCTTCTGCTTCCTCCTGCATTATGATGTCTAAAACAAGCAACCACCGCTGGGATGGAGCTAGGCTCTCTGGGGACCTTAAGTTTTTTTAATGTTTTAGACTAAAAATGTGGCCATCTCTTACACATCGCACCTTCAATATTTGCTTTTCTGTTTTGAAATAACACATTTCACAGCTATTAGTATTTGTCTGCAGTCTTCATATGCTTCAAACAAACACAGAGGAAGTCCCACAGACAAAGGGGTTGCTTTGAAACAATCCCTGGACATCAGTCAGACGATGTACTCTGACTTCAGTCTGACAGTTTGCAACTAGAGATCCTTGTAAGAATATGACATATTAGGGTTACTAAATATAGTATAAGGAATTAAAGTTTTTTAATTTCAGAACTCTGTATATCACATGTAAACAGCTTATGCTGGAGCTGCAGACTCTTTCAAGCAGATTAGTATATTCCATTTTAGTGTCATCCTTAAGTAACTGTTTGTTATGCAGGTGTCTGCGGATGTACATGTACAAAAGCCCAGTCAAGAGCAACAATGGTGCAATGCATACACACATTGCCTATACACTAAATTGCCCATGAGGATGCTTCCTTTCAGCCACTTTAACTGGCAAATGTATTCAGAGAGCAGCCACGGGAGGAGTTCCACTTCAAAAGCCTCAACACACACAAACACACACATCCGCATACACAAGTATACATGTGCGCTGACACACACACTCCCACGGTTTCACCCACTCACTGCTGAAGTTGATTACAGCAGGCTGTGACTCAGTGGGAGTGGGTCATGGATGGTTGACTTTGTGTTTTCAGTTGTTGTGACTCCAGAGAACCACAACAGCACACTGTAGCAGCACCGAAACTTAACTGCTTAAACAACATATACTCTTTAATTTCTTAAATGATTCCATTTTGCAAACTGAAAACAAAGTGGTATAGATTAGAAGACTCAATTTGGTGGGTACCTCTTTGCTTTCTAGATCCACAGTTTGTATGAGCATGAGAGACACATTCTTTTAATTAGCAGCTGTGGATGGAGCACGTAAACAGTATAGAGCCTGTATCATCATGGTACAGGATCAAAGGCTGGTGCTTGCACCACACTAAAAAACACAGAAGCTAGACAGAAGTACACTCACCGGCCACTTTATTCCATACACTATGCTAATATGTAATAAGCCAATCACATGGCAACAACTCAGTGCATTTAGGCACATGATGAAGATGACCTGCTGAAGTTAAAAGCGAGCATCAGAATGGGGAAGAAAGGTCATTTAACAAAACCATCTCTAGGATTTACAGAGAATGGTCTGAAATAGAGAAAATATCCAGTGAGCCTTGATGCCTTGTTGATGCCAGAGGTCAGAGGAGAATGGACAGACTGGTTCAACAGTAACTCAATAAACACAACCAAGGTCTGCAGAAGGCCATCTCTGAACACACAACACGTCCAACCTTAAAGCAGATGGACTACAGCAGCAGAATACCACACTGCCACTTCATAAAGTACACCTTGCTAGCTAATAAAGCGGCCATTGAGTGTATGTAATTGGAACCAAAGTTGCAGGTTGGACCGAGAACACGTTTAGCTGTAACCTTACACTGTAAACAACATGTGCTGAGGTTGGCACAACAAGCTGATTGGTGTGTGTCAGTAACACTATGGTGCGTGTAAAATCCCCAGAGCTTGAACAACAACGGAGAGCGAGTTGTTACTGTTGCAGTGGATGTGAATGGAAACATCGTTTTTTCGGTTTTATTGTCTGACCTGTTGGCTTTTAGGAAAGTATTTGTTCATTCTTCGTACAGAGTAATATAGAAATGTTTGAAATGTTCCTTATTTTTATAATGAAAATAGTTTCCAAAATTTGCCAGTGTGTAAAAGTAAGACCCCAATCCCCAGCAAGAGGACTAGGTCTGTGTTTGACGCTTGCAATACTGTCTGTTTAAAATGAATGAAGAAAAATGTATTCTTATGCATTTCAGTTGTGTTTTTTTCTGCTGTACTGAACCTGTGCTGAACCATGACTCCTCAACCAGGGTATGAACCCATACTTTTCTTTTGTGTACCATGACACCTAGATTAATAATCAATGGAAAATAAAAAAAACTTGTAACTTAGTGTGGCCTTTTTGATGTTGGTGGACATTATTCTGTTTGGTCTAATGTAAGCAAAGAAAATGAAGAAAACATAGATAATAGGCTAAATAATAGGCGAGTTAATCTGGGTTTTTAACACTTCTTTGCATTTGCTTCATAAAAGGCTCCCACTCTCCCTCTCCACCTGTAACTATTGACTCATCTGAACAATGGTAACCCCTGTCACAAACCAGCATCATTCCTTGCACATTCATTCTCTCTTCCCTCTCACAACAAAACACACACATAAACTGTTTCACATCTAATGGGGGTCACATGGCAACCATTATTGTGCCGGGTACATCCCAATGCATCATGGGAAAGGGTACGTGCAAAGTGCCGAAGGTCAAATGTTGCACTTTAAAATGTTTTCAGCTCGCCTCAACTAACAACTATTACCCTGGTCAGCAGGCTCCCCGCAGAGGAACATTAGTTCGGTTGGCAAACCAGGAAAGCAATTACTGAAAGCAAAACACTGAGAACATCTGTTTCGCCATGCTTTCTGACAGCGCCTGCTCTACTCATAAAGAACTGAATGGAAGAGAGTTGATGTACAAGATAGGAATGAATGGGAGAGTGCAAATGGGGAGTGATCGAGGAAATAAGATAAGCATATCTTTTTGAAACCCCTTATATTTTTGTTTTGGTAAGAGGGAGGCTGGCATTCAACTGCTCCCATCTCCCAGCATCTATCAATGTGTGTGCAAACAGGAATTACTGCCTCAAGGCTGTATGCCTCTGCCAAGCAGTCAAGTTGCATTCAGGCGACAATGCATAACATATGGATGTTGCTACTAGGAAGCTACAAATTCTTAAATGTGAATTCTTCACACACATCTTCAACCCGGCAGCACTGAAGATCTTTACAGTCACTTTACTTCTTTACAGTGAAGTTTCTGGTTTTATCTAAATAGACATTTGTGTGACATTTTGAGTATGAATTCTTGAGTTATGACCAAAAATAGTATTTTGATCACAGTGACTTGACCTTTGAGCCCTTAAATCATATCAATTAATCCATAAATCCAAGTGGATGTTTGTGCAAGGTTTGAAAACATTCCCTTCAGGTGCTCCTGATATATTTCGTTCACCAGAATGGAATGAATGTGAGGTCACAGTGACTTTGACCTTTCAGAACCAAAATCTAATTAGTTCATCCATGGGTCCAAGGTTTTGCCAAATTTGAAGAAATTCCTTCTCCGGAATTTCTGAGATATCGTTTTCAAGAGAATTGAATAGGCAGCAGGACGGAGGCACAGAAACGCCAAGTGGTCAGGCCTCGATAAAGTACAACTAAAGTAACAGTCCATAAAAACACATATAGGTATTATGTGAACACATACATAATAATCTGTAACACACAGCAAGGAGAGAGTAGTGAAGAGTGGGAATTCAGAGTTCTGCTTTAAGGTGCTGATGCGAACAAATACTTTTGAAGAACAAAATATGCACACACTCCATGCATACAGCTCTGGAATATTACGTCACAGCCATTCTCTGCTCAGAAAGACTGCTGTGTGCTCTTTGTCTTCCGCCCACTACACCAGAGTAAAGCACTCTTAACTGAATATCACATAATTCTACCAAAAGCAAGCAGTGCACACAGGGCGTCACTGAAAGCTGCAGCAGAAAATGTAGTTTCTGCAGCAGCTGTACGTCTTGTGCTAATACATTTTCTATGCAGGCTGTCAACAGAAGCTAGGGCATGAATGCGATTACCCGACTATAAGTGTATCTGAGACACTATGGGGAGGCTGCACAAGTGAATTGTCTGCATGTCAATGAGTAAAGTCACAGTTTGCACTGAAATTATGTGTGATGATAAAACAGAATTAAAGATACAATCAGCCGGAATGTGTCAGTAAAAACCTCACCTTGTCTCTCAGATGATGTTCTGCTGCATCGATGTTCAAAGGATCATCAAAGTTCAACAGGTCCTGGAGCAAAGGCAAAGAGAGAGAAGACATGAAGAGAAAAGTTAGGGAGATAAAAGGCAGAAACAGCAAAGTTGTAGAACAGTGTGAAAACGAGTCAAGGAGCAAGTGATTGATCACGCCCAGAAGTTCATAAATGTTTGGTCATCTTATTAAAGAACTTTACAGGGTTCAATACTTCTGTGGGTGACATTTTGTTTTCCAATAAAAGGAAAAGATGCTGAGGAAGATATTGCCCTCTTCAGCACTATTTGCTGTCTGCAATGTCACCCTGGATTCTGCAACTGCGACAAAGAAAACAGCATAATTATGCAGTTGCTGTAGAGACGCCATGCGCAAGCACAGCGGGATGTGTTATTAGAGAGATAAAAAGGAGGATGGCCTGAGAGGTTGTTTCCTGATTAAGAGGTAAGATTTGGGGCATGACCACACATCAATGCAGATTATCGTCACCATTATCATCAGAGACACAGTGCTGTCCTCAGGGTAAGTGTGGATACTTTCAAAATGCAGATCAGACTTATGCAAGCTCAGATTTTGGATCTATTCAAAATATTCTATTTTTCTTATTATTTTTAAAACTAAGAATTTAATACATCATTCATTCCTTTTGATAGTTAAAGACATGTTTGCCTTCATATGAAAAAAAATCCATTTTAGCCTCTCTTGATTTTAATATTCCTCTGAAAGAGTAAAAATAAGCATTTTTCCCAACATAACCTTGAATCTGATTCGTAATTTTTTCATTTACTTTCTGAAGAATTTCTATTTAATCACTACCAAACACAAGGCTTGGCACACGCGGACACCCAGATCCTGCTGTAATGTGTAATTGAGTTTCCTTGTTTTTATTTCCCAATCATCTCAGTGTTCTTCATAATGACAAAGATCATTTCCCCCAAGTCAAAAAGTGATGGTCTTATTACAGTTGTTAGGAGAGATAAACAATGGCCTTGGTTCATCTGATCTGACTAATGTCTTTGGTGTAACGTGGATAGTGTGGCTTTAATTGCTCAGAGGGTAAACCAGCAATGCACTCATGTGATTCAGTTCATTCAATCATTCCTGTTTACGGAGAGAGAACTCGGAAAAATGAATGGCCTGAATGTTTGTACAAACTTCAATCGAATGTCACTGTGATGACGAAACAAAACATGTTTTAAAGTAGTTTTTTTCGAACAACATATCTAAGTCATTAAAGTAAAAACAAGCAAAACTTACAGTAAACAAGGAGTTCAATCCCCAGACAACGTCCTGGAAGAAAAGACAATTGAAAAAATGTTAATGATCAACTAGTCAAATTGCATCTCAGTTTATATATAAAGCAAAACATACACATGCCCAGCACCACTTAGTACAACAGCCATCATCACTGTCAATGTATATCCACTTAACAACACTGGGCAGTCAAGGACAGCTATTCTTTTTTTTAAGGCCTCCAAGATGGAAACCTCTATCAACGGTAAATATATCATTTTGCAACAATTTTCAGAATTTCTTGAACAATTCCCCTGAGATAAAGCAGTAGCAGAACAGCATAAAAGACTGAATCTCTGAATCTCCTCTCAGCAGGAGCCATGGTGCATTTTATGTGCCAGTGGAACATGCAGAGTAGGTCTGGCAGGAGCCATAGTCTGTATGGTTCTATACATAAAACAAAACAAAGGGAGTATCATAATGACTTTCATTTCCCCTGCTTTTTACTCACAAGGCTAGGCAAGTGAAATCACACTAAGAACAGCTGCTAGGAAAAAAAACGGTTCGCTGGTTCGCTGATCAACAATTTAGAATGAATGCTTAGAGGGTTTCCATTCAATTATCTTTTTCTAACTCCTCACACACACATGTATTTATGCAATTTACATAATGAAATTAAGCCTTTGAAGTAGCACAATGTCTGTTTTGCTTACTGTGTGATTAAATGCTAATGAAAATATCTCGCAGAGGATTCCAGACTGAGCTAACCACAAAAACTGTTTTTTCTCCATCCTCTATGGTATACTATTTATAAAATGGAATTTGGTGGATTGTAAATGTGAATGAATTCAATGCCGGGACATTCACAGTTGAGACATGCATTAAAACATTTGATCCCATAAATAATCTAAATGGAAACACTGACAACAAAGACAACACAAGCTGTCTTACTGTCAGGTGATTTTGAACACACTACATCACAGTTGCTCGATTTTAATCTTCCCCTGTCTGTTTCAATACTTCATTCATACTTCTACATTTTATACAAAAAAGAGGAAATGGTCACCAATATGACACAACTAATGAGTATCAGAGATGTATTTTATTGCCCCAGACATGATATGAGCCATTTCTCTTGATTGATATGTCTGTTCTCTGCAGGTTATGACATGTATAATTCAGGGAGCTCGGATACCAGTAATATCCTCTTTCATCATTTCTCACTATATACTTTCTGTGGTTGCCATGGTCACATGATGAGACGCAGCAAGGAGTTTAATTGATCAATCATAAACTCGACATATTTTTTACAAGAGTTGCTGCAGCAACTGCTTGCTGTCTGAAAGCATCTTAATGGCATGGGCTCATACCACAACTGCAACATCCTTAGTTCAAGTCAAGCTACAGATCTTTGCAGCAAACTTTTTGTCAGCGAGATGAACATTGTTTCAACATTGACTGTGCAATACTGCCAGCTTAACTACCTGTTTTATAAGTATGTACAAGAAACAGTGATTTAATAAACCTCGATTTAATAAAAACTGAAAAATATAATCAGAGGAAATTAAACATTTTGCTTTAAAAAGCAAAACTCAAAGCAACAAAGTGGTGAAATTGACATGACTGTATTCCTGCACTCAATGCTACATTGTGTTGAATTTACCATATAAGCCATTTTTGCAAAGTATTCCCTGTGTGTGTGTGTGTGTGTGTGTGTGGGCTGAAGTGGAGAAGAGTGGTGACCAGTGAAGAGGGGACATCAGCACCCACTCAAAAACTAACACAATCCTTTCTGACTCACAGCTTTTGCACTTACTTTTCCTCACATATTTTTGTGAACAGGGACACTCAAGCCCTACCACTCTCTCACATATTACCACATCCACATTAAAATACACAACGGTAGACTGCATTTAAACTTGGACCCGGATCAACAAACAAACATCCACCAACTGCCACACACAGGGGAAAGAGAGAAGTGGGTGATCACCAAAAAAGCATGACAGCCAAATAAACACATCTATGAACTATTCCTGATTGTTCCATGCCATGACTTACTTTCACAGTCAATGGATAGTTATCACTAGCCAACAAAGAGTGCAACATTTTATCTGCTTATTTGTCTTGGTCAATATCTCACAGCTAGATGGCTACATTTAGATGTTCTCATAAAGGAGTTCTTATAGCTTACAAAAACATGATGCTATAAAACTGTCACACAATAGCTGTTTGAACATGTGATGATCAATAACTTGGTTAGGTTTAGGCAACAAAACTAAGTGGTTAAGGTTAGGAAAATTGAACAGGGTTAGGGTTAAAAGTAAACCACTCTGGCACCCAACTCCTGGATGCTGTTGCGTAGGTGATGTTACGTGACAAACTGTGACATTCTCTAATACAAAATGTGCGTGATTGATCCGACCACCACTCCTGCTTCTGTCTCACTCTCAATAATTACTACAAGTTAGGTCTCCATCTGAAAGTAATTAAGCTGCGCTTGTTGGCTCAATTATGTGGGTTTCCTACTAATTTTAGTGGTTTATTTTCCCTCTGTAAACCTTCATACAGTGGGTGAAAATAGTCGGTCAGGGGTCATGCCATAACCATCTATCTTGCCAGGGTGCAGACTGCCTCGCAGCACCAGAAGTTTAGAATGTTGTCTCCATTTTCTTTTCTCCACTTTTACAGTGAGCAGGATACAGCTGCTTCAATTAATTTATCGGTTTAGGTAAACACTGCAACAACACATTCATGGCAATTACATAAAAGCTAGAGTGCATAAGGTAAGCCTGACTATGTCCTCTGTGGTTATTATTGCTCTAATAAACACAGAGAAAGATAAGCACCTATTGTGTATGCAAAGCTGCTTTCCTTGCAGTGACTTCCTCGAATCAAGGCCAAAGAGGAGATGTATTCAAAACACCACTTATACACAACTGAGGTGTGTGCTTTCAAAGAAAAGCTATTTGCGTGTATTTCAGAGCAAGGTACTGTTAGAAAGACGTTATTTATCACTAACCAAACATTCAAAGTTTGGTTTTTTTAATTCTGTTAAATTGACTTGACATGAGAATATTTGTATCCCCACTGTATTTGTGTGACCACAGTACTAGAAAAAGTTTATTGGTAAATAAGTGTAAGAGACAGAAAATACAAGAAAGGGACCTTGGCATGTAATGAAAGGAAAATTATTATTTGAGAGACCGTGTACATGCATTAAATACAGTCACCCATGAAAGTAATCAGGAGAAAGAAGAGGAAATATAAGGTGTTGTGTCTCACTACAAGGACTATAATCTTTGCCTGGTTACAGTCATTGAACAGCTGATGAGATGGCATGTATATGCTTGTCACTGTCCACCACCACATATACTGCATGGGGAGTACAGAAAAGAGAGAGAGAGAGATGATCTTATTGCATTCTGTCAATGTACTGTACAGCAGAACACAAAAATAAGACAAAGCTATGTGAATACTATGAGGAGATCATTTTGCTATTAGTTTTGGCAGAAAATAGTGGAAAGGTCTTTGGAAGTTTCTTCATAGTGGAAATCAATACCTAGATGTGTGGTTTCAAGTTAGTAGAAGGTCATTCTTAACTGTATAATGTGTTGCCATAATGGCATCCTTTTCCTCCATTTTATATTGTCTACCACAGTGTTTTATTACAACCCTGTCTTTTACAGTAAATCACACAAGAGTGTTTTGGCTGTGATGCAAAGGAAGTGGTTGTTTGCCCAAGCAAAGAATTTTTCCAGGAACAAACTGCCAACCACAAGCATTCACAAGACATACGTTTCTACTTCACATTGTTCATTGTTCATATAACTTCTTAAGGTCAGACCAATCTAGCTTCTAAATGCTAAAATGAGACATTGCTCATCTGGATATTACTTAGTCATGAGAAAAATATGATCAATTATAGATACTGACACAATTTTAAATCTAGCACTGCCTTGTTTGACAGTTTGATCTGAGTTTGGTGCATTACCTTTTTGTTTCACATGGGACACAAACCCCGTTCTCCTGGGTGAAAGTCCATTGTTTGTTCGACCCATCCACTGCCCCCTGTCCATGGTGCATTACCATAGACAGTTGTGAGTACTAGTTATAGCTTGTGGCATTTAACTAGCATGATCTAATATTGTCTCTTTGCTGTTCTGTTCACTTCTCCGTGGTATTTTGTTCACATTGCACACCATTAGCACACCCATTAGCTTAGCTTGGTTGCTTATAAGTTCAAATAGTTTACTCAAAAGACCATTTTGTACTATCAACTCCTGCTTCCTAAATGCCTGCAAGGCTTTGTTATTTTGTGGAACCGGTTTTAGTCCAAAGTCAATGGTGCAACACAGCTGGTTAACTATAATAGCATACTCTCCAGCTCTTCATCTCCTTAAAGGTCAGCACTGTCAAGACAGCTTGCTATTAGGCAACGGCACAGACAGCATATAAAAGTTCATTGAAGTTGAACTCTTCGGGCCACACGTGCACAGATACATTTTTCCTCCATGTATGCATCCTTGGATTACAATGATTCCAGTGGAATTAATTGGCTTTCCTACAAAAACGTGAGTTTAAAAACCTGCCGTAACAAGGTCTTATTCATAGACTGTAAAAATAAGGTCTTAATGCAGTTACACGGTTTTGATCATGACAACAATATTATTTTTAATTAGAAATCAATAATCAATCAGACTTATATAACAATTATTCATTGAGGGATGAATGAATCTGATATAATCTGATTACACTAACATGTTAGTTCATTGTACATACCAATTATGAAGTGAAGAAATAAATATTTATTGGATATTGTATTTATCTACTACTGTTTTTTATATGATGGTGGATGTTTTGTTGGCTAAATATTATGGCTGAGGTAGTTTAAAAATGCAATTAATGGCAGATAATGTAGTATAAAAAAATTGAAGATGTGATCAAATTTCCAGTTGCACCATTCAACTGTAGATGCAACCGCTGTGACCAGCTGAACGTTGGATCTGATCACAGACAGAATGCAATCACATGGGGGCCCGATTTTACTTCATATACAACAAATCAGTTCCTCTTGGTGTACCGTGTGACTGACACCTCGTGGAGCATAACATAATGTGAGCGTGTCATGATGATACTGCAATAAAATAAACTTTTCATGTTTCATCAAATCTGGCTTGACACTTTTCAATTATGTGGACTATGTTCTTTATTCTGTACAAGAAGCGGTGGGAGAAAATGGTTTCTTCTGAAAGCAGGGAAAGAAGACCCTCCCTAGTATTCTAATGTGGGCAGAGAAAAGTAGATGGAAGGCAAAAGGAGAGGGATAACCTGGATTGACACAAACTTCTAAATCCTCAAAGAACAGGAAGGGTACCCTTGAGGATAAAACAAATCCTGACAATAACTAGCAGTCTTGGCAGGGAACTCAAGAGGTACCAAGAGGATTTACTCGATGACCCTCTAGACTTGTAAATCTGGTACTGGAGGTAGGAACGGCATCCACTGCCTCTGAACTAATCCTTGTCCCTTCACTTCTAAAAGGCAACTGCATCCAATATGCATACATTTACATATTTTCATAATTACAACTACACCCCAGTGCAGCGCTTGAGAGGAATGTTGATTCTGTCTTGCATCCCTGCAGAGAAGCAGCAATGAGTGTCGATTGGATTGGAATGTTTAAATCAAAATGAAACATGGAAGGCACAGCTTACCATGCAACAATATACAGTTCAACACCAAAGTTGCCGTCAGAAAGAATTTTAGCCAAATTTTGAGGGATAGCAGAGGTGTCCTTGCTTTAAACTTCAGAAACTTTAAAAACAGCTTTCAAAAAGTGCTCAATTGAGAGAAGGGTAAAGCGTAAGAAGATCTCTTTTATAAGCAGCTGAAAAGCCTTTGATTGGGAAGTTTACCTTACATGGCGAGGCAAGAGATTTTTCATACTGGCTTGTCAGGATTCCAGTCTTTTCAACAGACCTCAGGCCTATTTCTCACAGCCCCATTTGTGAGTGTAGGAAATTAGAAAAGTGGTTGAACAAAGAAAAGGCGTCACATCATAGAGTGTCGCACTCAGGCCTTTTGTGTAATAAATGACAGACTAAAGGGAAACCAGGCTTTTACTATATCCATCCAATAGCAATCAACTCTTTCAGGAAATTAGCATAATACAGAAATTGTTACAAGACCATGGATATTGTTCTAATTTGGGCTCTTGTTTTTGTCACTACGGATATGAAAAAGCTTTAAGACCCTACAAATACTGTTTGTTCAAAGACTTGCTCATCTATGGTATTCTTTCTACTACATTTAAAAGAGATAACTATTTGACCAACAGATGGGACTTTGCTAAATACATATTCTAGCTGAACATTTTCCAATCATAAGCACTTTCCTAAACTAGAGTTCTGCTAGAATTCTGGATTAATTTAATCATCAGACAAACATAACCTCAACTACTCTACAAGTGATGTAAAATACCATCTAAACCAAATAGTAATCAACCAAAAAATGCATCAAGACCATAAAATAACTAATGTAAAGCCACTACAGACACAAAATATCTTAAGATTCCCCAAAGAGACATGAGTTTTAATTAATGGCTTGCATATCCATCGATTTGTCTTTTTATGTGAAAAACCACTTACCAACAAATTTGTCTTTTTTCAAATACACTAGATTTCTTGATCAATTGTGAAACTAAACATAGTCAAAATACAGATTGCTATCACATGTATAGTGTAGAGTAAGTCCAGTTGGTCACTCTTAAAGACAGATGAATACATGCTACATTTCTGTTCTACAAAAAATGCCCAAAATAAAAAATGTCTGTAACATCAAAGTTCTAAAAAAGAGTAATATTCCTGTAAATAATTGTAATGTATTTACCTTTAATGTTCTAGTTGGGGCCCAGCCTGTGCCATCAATAGAATGTTCCCGCAATAGGCTGTAAAAAAAGAAGATAGAATCACATGTAAATTATAATACTTCAATGTTCCCTAAAGCACATTGTGGCAGATTGTCGTTGCATGTTGTTGCCTCCTCGCATGCCAAAGGCTCTGCAAAAATGTCTGCGTTCCAGTTTCCATGTGTGGTCCTGCTGCACTTTGAGTAGAATTAACGAACCACATTTGAGCAGGCTTTGGCTGAATGCACTGTGAGGCGAGAGACTGAGGTAGAAAACTTGTATATTATCTGATGACTTTGTGTTCACAGAGATTACACCTACCAAAACTGCAGACGAAGCTGGTGATCAGACTGTAAACTAAGACTGTTGCACTGATGAGGAAGTCATTGCCCAGTCATCCACGGGCTACCTTGGAGCCAGAAATTTTGGCCATTGCCCCCAAAGGCAAAATAGTCATAAAACCAATAACTGATTGGTTTGGAGATTGCAAACTCCAGAATTGCTGTTTATAAAATCTCATTATTTAAGTTTTGCCTGTTAAATTTTAAGGAATGTGGGTGAAAATAGATCACGACCTACAAAATACTGTTGTATTTGCATTTTCCATTTATTTCTTAGCAGGAAGACCAATAATGTAACATAAAATACAATATGACAGCTTGAGATATTAGAGGAAGACGCTTTGAGTAACGTAGACAGTATTACCTCAAACAGATCTCTCCATTCTCTGTGATGTTAGGATGCCATATTCTGGTCAGACATCTCACTTTAGGAGGCTGGAGATTAACATGGAGAGAAAAGCAAAAAAGTGGAGAAAGGGGGGGAGGGAGAGACAGAGAGAGAGAGAGAGAGAGAGATGCATTTTTAATTTTATTTAATAATTAACATAATCATTTAATAAAAAAAAAGACTTTGCAGATGGTGTAAATGGAGATAACTCCAGCTGATGCAAAAAACAAAAAAGGCCTCAAGTCCTCATCAGTGACCAGTGTTAAATTGGAGCACTACATTAAGTACAAGTGTTTATGTGTGGAGAGAGACTTGAGGCCACTCCAATAATAGTTTTAGAATATGCTTTGGGTTAGTAAAGTACTTCAATATAAGACGTGTGTGTTTTGAGGTTAAAACAGGCCCTTTCAAAATAACAAAGAGGCACACAATCATCTGATCAATGTAAGATCCTTGATGACACTTCAAGGATAGCTTTTGTTTGTATATCATTTGTCAAGTACTCTCAAGACCACTTCATTGGGATTTTCAACCATGTTCTTATGCCATTGAAATGATTTCTATCAAACCTATTTTTGTTCAATAAGGACACACACACAGACAAATGGCCAAGGATTTGCAAAAAGGGCATACAAAATATTGTAGTATTTCTCTCTGTGGTGATGTGGTTGAAATGTTTTTGTGCAGTATATTCTCTGCTTTGTTAGATTCTTCAGTCATGGGCAGTCCAATAGACCAGACCTCAAAACTGGATTGCTGATGCTGATAAATGCATACATTTTTCCTCCCTATCAGTAGAAACATCAAGTCTTCCCATATTGGAATTTAAACCCTGCGATGTCTTGCCGTCTGTAGTGTACAGCAAAAGGCTAACAGCAATAATTAACAATAAATTAATGTATTCATATTTACAATAGACATTCACTGTTGGATTTCATATTTTTATGAAGTCTCTAAAAGACACTTTTGTTCCATGCTGGATAACAAAGCTTCTGAAAGGGATAAAATAACACCAGCGTGTTCATTGTAAAGCTGCAACAGCGACCGAGTAGGAGTTTCCAGACTGCAGGGTTCCTAAGATATTCTAAAAATAGTATGTGATTACTGATAGATGACATAGTTGACCTTGGTGGACATTTTCATTTCTGGCAGATTGTTGGTCTTTCATTTTAAAAGCTAGATACATATATCCAGCATGCCTAGTAATTTTAACTCTGCACAGATTTCAGTAATTCCCACCCTGCCTGGCACACATTTCCAATCTCTCCCCAGGTATTAATTATAGTCCAAAACACCTGTTGGTCCCTTCCAACGGACATCTATTATTTTGTTCAGCTTATCTCTGGCTCATTACTCACTGCCATTATTGAATTTCATCAGCTCTGATTACTTTCTGTGCTGTGAACTAAACAAACTATAGTCTGTTTGTATGAAGCAAAATCAATCAAACACTGTTCAGTGGGCTGTTGTAATGTGAGCTAAAGGTAAGATTTTAAACCAGGCTGTAGACTGCTTACTGGTCTGAAGTGTAGGCTAACAGGCAGGGTGATGTGTTTATTAAGACTCACTTGCGGTTATAATTACTCTCCATAATTACCAGCAGAGTAAATGAGTATCATCCCCCTTGGCTTGCTTTAACTACTGCTGTGCCATTTAACCTCAATATGGATTTAATGTGACGTTATTACAGGTAATATACTGATGAGGAACACTTCTGAAACTTTATGCTTTGGTACACTGCTCTTCCACAATATATGCCACAGGAGCTATTCTCAACATGAACGCCAGCAGGCCCAACTTTATGAATCAATTAACCTTTCATGATTGAATGTTTATTATTCATCTTTCTGTGGCAGGCATCATAAAACTGCCACAGATGGCTGTATGTAGAGATAGTAGTGTGTGTGTGTGTGGGCGGGATAAGAAGCACAAAAGATGAAAAGGCAGACATATATGTGCAGGGATCCATATGGACAAAAATAAAAGACATCCACACACAAGCTCACACTAGCATGGTGAGATAAAGCCAGTGTAGGAAGACTGAATGGAAGAACAGAAAAAAGACAGACAAAGAATGAGGTGAGCAGAGTAACGCATGAAAACCAAGTGAAAAATACATACTGCTGTAGCCATAAACTGCAGGTCTTCTACACCGAGAATAAGAAAAACTATGGGAGTGATGGTAATATGTTTAAGCACCAAACTCCTTCATTTTGGTGGTATATTTTTGGTGGTTCAAATGTAAAGTAAGGTAAAAAAAAAAAAAAATATGGAAAAGGCTACTTAACAAAGTTTTCCCCAAGAGATTGGAAAAAGAATCCTTGATGGCCAAAGTGGCCCCCCAACAGAGGGTATTTCGTGGCCACAGAGTGTTACAATCACAAAACTTTCATATCTAAATTCATTTAAATTTTAAAATGAAATATTGATGCCACAATGCACACATTTTCAGTCGATGCCAGCAGTTTATTATCGCAGGGCTGCATTACTTCGTCCAAGAATTGCTTCATACACAAAACAACAGAGCAGAACAGACCATATCCAACAGCTGATCTGGAAGGGTCCTTATTTTAGCAGGCCAAAACAGGAAGCTACCTTAATGCTGACAACACAAATACACAGGCAGACACGCATGCATACAAACACACAAACAGACACATTTAGACCAAATAATAAGATAACTGGAGAACTCACCACCATGTTATAGGCTTCAGGGACGTCTATTTCAAACTGAAACCTTCCACTTTGGTAGTAACCCTCATCTGGAAGAAGATGGGGAAAGAAGGCAGAAGACAGTATATGTTATAAAACAACCATCACTTTGATAAATGCTGTGTGCTACCAGACTACATTACACCATGAGCAAAAGAAGAGCCAGTTCAAAATTTTGATTTTCTTTTTTTTTTGCTTCCCTTCCCTTCCAACCCAGTGGTCACGTCTCAACGTGACATAAGTCAGTGGAGACTGACCAGCTCAGTTCAGCCAAGATCAATGAATCAGTGACAGGAGAATTGAGCAAACTGAATCTCAACCTGGGAGGTTATCTCAGGGGAGTGAAGGCCTGATGTGTGACCTTTCAGTCTGACCACATTCTGTAGGTCAAACCTAATACTTGCTTAATCCTCCCTTTCCATCTAGCAACACACACACCTACTGCTACACCACATTCACTGGTGCAGACAAATGTAGAGAGGGCTTCACACATACAGGGAGAAACAAGTTAGATAATTGATATATAAACACATTACAAAGTAGATTTGTCTTGATCAATTGTGACATTTGTTAGAGCCAGTTATATATCTACCTTTATATGCTGCTAATCAATGCAGCTTCACTCTCCACATGTAGCCTTTGCAGCCAATTAAAGGCTCGTTTAGGACATGTTCTGTTTAAGAGCGCTCTTTAATTAGTTGGATAACATTTACAGTCCTGCTGTGATTTTATAGGGTGGAAAAGGTCTGCAACACTTTCAGGGATCAGAGGAGAAGCTGACAAATAAAGTCAGATTTAGAATGAAAAAAATTCTATGGAGCTTGTTAAGAGCTCACACAGTTGGACTGATACTCTCGGCAACATCTGATTGAATTTCAGAAAGTGGGAGATATAGATATGGCTTATTTTCAAGAAGAACCACTTGATAACAAGCCATGTATGGATAGAACGTGTAGCCAGTATCCAGTTTTGCACATTTTGTCTAAAAATACCTTTCTCAGCCGTCGCACATGGACCACAAAGTAAAATTAACTTCCAAACCATCTCAGTTACACAGAGGCAAACATGTTATTTATCCCTTACAATATAATCAGATACAAAACTGCCAACAATACTACAGTTATTTCAATACTGCCCTGACATGCCACTAATAACACTGTAACTCATGTATCAGAGAAAAAGGCTTTTTACACACACATTCAAAATTGGTGTAAGGGCAAACAGGTCCCTCGCTCTCACTCTCTGTGTACTCAAACGCTGAGCAATTTGAGATAAGCCCTTGCAAAAGGGCAATCTAAACCTAACCCAGACACCATTCATCGTAACAAAGAAAGAGGTACAATTTAATTAGACCGCACAAACAGTCACCCCCTGTATTATAAATGAGAGGAGACAGTGAAGAGATAACACTGTGTGAAATGGGGAGATACAGCTTAAACATCTGTCAGGTAGAAAGGAGGATAAGGCAAGAAACGGCTACACATGAAAACCAAGATGGAGGGATAGAAAAAGGGGGATGAAAGTGAAGAAAAAAAGCAGAAAAGACAACAGACTGACAGTGGGAAAGAAAGGAAGAAGTCAGAGAGAATCTACTGACTAACAGCGGCAGTAAGAGGTCATCAATAATTCATGAGTGTCTTCAGTGCACTGGAACAATCGGTCTTTACTGTCACAGGACACTGGGTCACACACACACACACATGCACTACCTAACAATTCTCTAATCTTTAGGGAGCCACATGTTCAAGCAAAGATGTTGGATAGATGGTTATTGGATGGTAGTGAAAAAAATCCTGAAATGTAAGGCACAAGATTCTTCTTTACTTCTCGCTCCATGGAGGTGTTGCTACGTAGTGGATGAAAAGCTGTCAGGAATTTTCTCATTGATCTTTTGGAGAGGTCTGAAAGCACCCTTACACTAAATGTAAATAGAACCATTGTCTGGGTCAATAATTTGTATTACCATATGGAAGATGATGTCAGGGAGAAATTAGCCAAGATGAATTAGCATAATTGTGATGTCCCCTGTAGGAAAACAGAGTGAAGCAGAGCCATAGGTGCAGGGCATGATTAGTGTTGACAGATAATTATGGTTTGTGACAGAGCTTTGAAAGACACATCAGTCACACAAGGGCAGTTAGCGCATACACACAGGGAGGTTTCTGTGTTCCATGGTCCTGAAAACCAAAGGTCCGATAAACATGAAAGCAAGTACTTTATTAGTGTTTTCTTTTGTTATTAATTTTTTCTTTTTTTTTTTGATTGGTTTTGTCATTACTCTGTTTATATGGGATAATGGAGGGAGACATAAGGACACAGGACATAGAGCGTGGTTGAGATATAGGTCCTTGCACTGTAGGGTTCTCACAATATCAGCATTTTAAACTTCAATATAACATTGGCATAAAAAATCAATGCTTGATATCTCTTTTCATATCACAGTCCTATGGGCACACAAAATGCTTTCTGTTTGAGTTAACAACCTGCATAGTGAATAACAGCGGTACTGCGGCCTGAGCATCAAGCAAACACAACACTACTGTGCAGAGTTTAGCCTCTCTGTAGCCTCTTCTTAGCTGTCCAACAGACAACAAAAACACAGCATCAACAGCAACAAAGCACCAGCAACCTCCACATTGGCACAATAACTGAAACCCCAATGTGTATGGTAATTAACCTGTCCTAGTTCACTATCTAGGCAAAGCCAAAATTACAATGCTATTGTCTCAGCTCCAAAATTGCTCATCTACGAACCGAACAAATACTAAGAAGTGTCCCCACATTTAGAAAAGGATCTGAGACATGCACATAACATCTCCAGTTGGAGAGTTCACAAAGGAAAATTCACAGAAATAGTTATATTCAAGCACAGACATGACATGCGTTGACAATATGTTCGGTGGCTGGGAATGGAAGATTGAAATTGAACATGTCTGGGCAAACATGCAAAAAGACATCTAAGGTGGTAGACATATTTAGAAGGACTGTAACATATGATTGCTAGAAAAGTTCCTTGTACAAAGTTTTTAAAGAGGAAATATCTCAGTCAATATCATTAGGCTGAACCAAATAACATAATGTTGACATTCAAATTCTAAATCAACATTACATTTTTTTCCTATTCATTACATTTAAACCTGGTATTTCTGCAGTGTTGCAAATAAAGATTGGACTACACTAATATCATTAGTTTGATACTATTTGTAGAATTACATTCCAGCGGTGACTGCATTGTTTACAACTGGTGTCATACAAAGATTTTCAATAATTTAATTTATTGAAATGTATTGAAAAACGTACAGGGTGTCCATAAAGTCTCTTTACAAATTCTAATGAACAGACAAATAAGGGAAAATTATTACTAAGTGAGGTGTAGATATTCAAGTTTTTTGCCTTATTTAATACACCTCTACATGGACACATCAAGACGGTACTCGATTTCTTGCCCTGCTCACTGTAGCAGAGCCTCATCAATGGTCGCAATAGCATCAGTGATCTTTTGTTTTAGATCAGTGATGTCCCGTATCTTTGTTCCATACACGATATCTTCAACATAACCCCACAGAGAGACGTTTCAATAAACCATGTTACACATGCCTTCTCTTGAGGAGTAGCCATTTTTATAAAGGTTCATTTACCACTACCTATTTCATCAACAGGAAACCTGAAATACACAAATGCAATGTAATGAAAAACTTTGACAGCCAATGAGTACATACAACTAACCATCAATTGCCTTTGTAATATTTTTTTTGAATAGGAAAGAGACTTTATGGACACCCTGTATAATTCCTAAAAAATGTTATTTTCACATTTTCACCTTATTTACTTCTCATGAATGACTTCATTCAAACTGATGATTTTGTGTTAAGATTTCTTTTGGTGTGATGTCAGCAAAGTCTGACGACAGACATTCAACATTTGAAAACTTTAACGGGTAAAAAAAGGAATTCAGCATGGCCCTACCATACATGCTATTACTGCCTCAATAAGGGGTAGTTATGTGTTGAAAAAACATGACTAAACTTTTTTTTCAACACACTATGACCTCTTGCTGTCCCTAAAATATGGCCACTCTGGCCAGAGTTTAGCTGACACACAATGTGCACAAGAATACATCAATTATTCGTAAGCAAATCAAGCAGAAAAAGTACAAATAATGTGTGCCAATTTTCTTTCACTCCCGTATTTTTTAATAATCCAAACAAAGACATGTGAGAATGTGTTCACCCCAGAGTGTTGCTGCTGTCCCCATTCCTCAGAGACACAGGGGTCTGTAGCAACGGGGTCACAGCCGGGGCTGCTGCATGGGAAAGGAACTAAACTTAATGGAGTAAATAAAGACACATTCCAGCTGATAAGAGCTTGAAAAACATCACTGATATGTTTTTTATGTAGAAAAATAACTGCACCTTCATGTTGGTAAAAATACATTATTCAGATGTAATATATAGTTTAATAATAACAACATGGTAAAAAAAAAAAAA
>CAFUXE010000035.1:216922-238613 GCA_903364295.1 Serranus cabrilla | reverse complement strand
AATTCTCCACATAACAAGTCGAGATGATTTTACCTTACGCTGCTTTGAATATAAGAGATATTGTACAACCTGCATCCTGAGGCAAGCTCCCTTTGCATTTTATATTTTGCTGACCATTTTCTTTCAGGTTATATTAAAGATACTATTTGTATAATGTCTTACTAATAAATTACTATTCTGAGTGGAAACTTGACAGCACAGTATGCGGACAAAAGAAAAATAAGTGCACAACCCCAACTTAATGTGGCATTTTTTCCTTTATGTCCTCCCAGGACTTTTATTTTCTAATGAAAAGATTGTAAGAATTGTAGTTATCTGAGTGTTTTTAGAAATTACTCTCTTTATTTTTACTACCAGCTGGTGGAAAGCGGATGAGAGGAGACGGGTCCACAAAACAATATGTTCACAGAATTTCCCTCTCACAGCTCACACGTAGGCTTCTAAAGGCTTCTGGGCCCATTAGTACCTTGGATATGACACTGTACTGTATTCTGTTTGACTCCAGAGTAGCATGGTGCCCTAGCTGGAGTATAAAAGTGATAAACTAAGGGTTGCTGTGTCAAAACTCCCATGTGTTGCTGGGCTTTTAGTGGAAAGGACACAGAGAGAGCAGGAGAGAGGAAAAGAACAAATCCAGAGAGAGGGATATAAAACAATGGGAGAACAGACACACTACAAGAGAAAAGAGCAAGTGAAAGGGTGTGTGTCTGTGAATGTGGTATGGGGTGGGGGTGGCGGGTGGCGGTACGTCAGCAGAGACAGAGGTTCTGAATAATTGAGCAAGTCTTTCTCTGAGAACTCAATCTCCTTATCAAGTCCTCTTAAAGAACATGACACCAAACCCTGTCTCTAATTGCTGATCTTTGCTTTTCTCTGCAGATTTTTGCTTACAAAGACCTTTGTGAAAACTAAGCTGGAGTTACAGTTCCTACTCGGGTGGCAGGGAGATGGATGAATCACAACAACACTTGCTTGCATTTATATAATCACGGCCTGGAACAGCATGAAGCTTTGAATTAATTCACCACTTGCTAAAACATCAAGATGCCGTAACATCTTAGTTGGCAAAGATGCAGTGACTGCCATCACCTCTTATGTCAAGTAGGGTGCAGTGTCTCCCCTACTATTATATTAGGGGGGCGTTCATTTCATTCCATTGTATTTTCTATAAGAGCGCCACATCACAACAGAAGTCATTTAACTGTCCCTTTCTTATAGAACAGGTCTATATGTTGTCTTTTTATTAAACAAACTAACAGCCTTAAGTTATTTATCTTATTTACACGACGCCATGTCCTTTCTGTCTCTACATGGTCGCACGTCCACAATTCTCCTCAGCTCTCTGTTTCGCACACAGAGGAGTTCTACTCAGATGCACACACACAGTTTGGTGTGACTGCCACCAGGGGGCCTAGAGTGCGTCGCAAAATACGGCGCATCAACAACCGAAAATACATTGCAAGAACCCTGTGACGGAAATCATATCGTGAGTTGAGTTTAACGTTACATCCCTTTTCAGTAATTGCAGGACATCCCAGAAAGGTCTGCAAGCCAAGCGTCTCAGCTTACAAGGACAGAAATCCTTCAAGTTAAAAACAACCAAGATCTAAAAAGGATATCGTACCCTTTCAGACTGTGTTTCCGCAAAAGTCCTGCTATATTGCCATAACGAGCTGTGCCAGCTTTTTGCCTTCGGACATTCATACTGATTCCAGAACGGCATATTATTGGCATCCTTTCACAATGTAGTACAGCATCGTGGAGCAAAGTGGGAGGAGGCAGTAGTGTAATGTAACAGAGCAGCAGTGCAGCACAGTAGTACAGTGCTAATAGGCTGCACAGCCAGCACAGTACAGCATGTATATGCTGCACCAGTATGTTCACAGTAAGCGACGGCAGCGACAATTAATTCAAAACAATAATGCTTGAAGACCTGCCAGTTGTACCATTTTTTGCTGTAGAGAATCTACAGACTCAAGCAAAGTTGTTCTGCATTTTGCTGAACATGACTCCATTACTGTCAGACTCAAGTGAGAGGCATGTTTCTTATGATATGTCACATATTTTACAGCCGGTTCACACTGATACCACATCTAACAGTCTACGCCTCTGTTACTATTACTGTTACTACTACTACTACTACTACTACTACTACGTACTACCTTCAAAGGAGACACAGCCGGGATTATTTGGTCCTCTCATTACGCCTCTGGCGATTTCAAATTGCAGGCAAAACGTTACAGAGGCGTAAATGTCGCGGCTTGAATCAGCAGCCTGAAAGGGGCTAGAGACCACCGACTTAATGAAACCGACTGTTACCTTGATTAAATGACAGGTTTCTTTTGGTTTGATGAGGGATAATGTAAGTACACAACTCAACAAAAAATATAACATATGTCTACTCGTTAAGATATATATGTGTTGAGTGTCTGAATTCGGGTCTGGCCACCAGTCTTTCTTAATCTATCTCTTAACTCGTGCACACACACAAGCACAAGGCTATGTGTCTTTCTGTGTTCTCCTTGAAATAAAAAGGTGACATTGGGTTTGAGGGAAGAGAGAAAGTCTGTGTATGACATACAGAGAGGAAGTGAGAAGTAAGAGAGCCTCCAGAGACTTGGGTAATCCACACCGGTGTGCGCCGTTTGTATAATATTCGACAGGTAGCCCACTTTGCTTTGGAACACTGCTGAATAAGCAGATTAGACTTGGAGTATAATGGCAGCGCCGCAGTAATGTGGAAATACGGAGAAGGTTGGAGAGCCATTTCAAGGGAATACTTAAAGACACACATAGACTAACTTATATATGCAGGCTCCTACTTGATCATTCTCCATCATACACGACATACTCCCCCACACTCTGCACACTCAAACCCTGCATATTATCTGGAAGTGCAAAATGACAAAGCTGCATGTCCTACCTAGAGGCTAAGGCTAAGAACAATATTTTGAGAAAACTGTGTCACATTAAGTTGACAATTTGAATTACAGTTCTGACATTTAAGTCAATTTGTCAGGTGCTTGTGGTTCACTGGTTCATGCTTAATATTAATAGTTATTGATTTTTATACACTCAATATTAGTACTGATGTATTTTCTTTAAAGAAAAACTACCTAAAAAAATGGAAAAAACATATTATTCACTCCCCTGAATCGCTGGTTTCAGTTCAGCTCACCTGCAGAGCAGCTGCCCTACATGAAACTCTTCAGAATCAGTCTATACCTGTAAGAACCACGTTTTAATGCCTTTGATCAACATCTGTGATGTTTTCCACACAGTCAAAGAAAGTTTTATTGTGGTCGCAGTTTTAAAATCCTAGCACATCAACAGAGCGTCTCTCCTGTATGGCTGCTGACAGGGCTGTCAGCTGAAGAGTTAATCACACTGGACGGCAGCAGAGGAGGCCAGTTCAGTGTCTGGTTCAGAAGTGGTTTCACCAGCTTCATTGACAGTCAGCCCCAGAGCTGAGAGCATTCAGTCAGCCAACAGACACGAGTCACGCTGCCCTGCCTCACACTGGCCTCCCGTTACATTACCCCTGTGTACTTTCATCACAGTTAGTTTTGTGGTTAGGTTAGGTGGTTAGACAAGACTCAATTTGTAAAATGTACAGCCTGCCATGCTGTTGCTCTTGTATTGCTGTGCAGTAACTCGACTGACAACATGCAAGTGGACTTGGGTTCTTTTCAAATGATGATTCAAATCCTCTACCTTTGAGGCAGCCCTATTTGTCATATTTGTATTATGCAATATTTATAATATTTATAATATATATATTATTACATGGTATTATAATGAACTTAAGGGTTATGGTTGGCATTAAACACAGACATTTCCTTTCTCTGATGACTTTCCTTAAAGTGATCTTTAGTTGGGTTACATGAGCTACTTATCAAAAGTCAGTGTATTACCTACAGCAGATGGCAATCGGCAAGCCATCTGCACAGCAACAAACTAACTGACTGAGGCAGTAGTAGACAAAACTCACAATTTTTGTCTGTGTCTGTCTGGTGGCTAAAATATGTTTTACCAGTGCCCTTCACAATAGTTCATTGCTTTCCTCCTTCCTGATTCTCCAAACTGGGTGCATGCTGGCTGCAATCTACTGGATGTAATACACAGATTATGGATAAGTACCTCATACAGCCCCAAATAAAAAAAACAAACTAACTTTATTATCTCTGTACAATATGCATGTAGCAGTATAGTTTAATTTCAATATCCTGGGTTCTGGGTCCCTGCTGAGTTCCTCTCTTATGAATTGAATAAAGCACTTATTTGCGGAAAAGGGGCGGACGGATTTTCTCTTACCAGGAGACACTGCCAGCTGAAAATGATGCAGCTTGTCCTCATCTGGGAAACTGGCTTTGCATGTACCTGGAAACGAGCAAATGGAGGGGAAAGTTATTAGTTATCAGAGTCGAGGGTTAAAGCCACAAGCAGTAGCTTCTAGCATTAGTTTTTATTACTTGCCTTTTTGGCAAATAACAGCATTTATATCAATAATATATTGTATTTTTATTAAACCCTTCAGAGCCACAGTTTGTTCACTCTGTCTACACACACTGCAGGATTTATGCTTTGGGACTCCCTGTGACACCACATTCCCCCCTGGTGTTCAAGGACATGTACTGCGCTCAAGAAATTACAAACTGCAGGAGTGTTTTTTTGAACCACATTCATTAATTAAACTCAACATCACATCAGCTTTTTTTTAGTTTGATGTGAAATCAGACTCTTGATAGACATGGTTCTTGACATATTGTAAGATGTGCTATCTGTAATGACTGTGATGAATGTAAAGGAAATGATTAAACCAATGCAACAGGTCGACCACTTTTTATCCATGCAGAGCAGATCACCTCCAGTGGACTTTAATACAAACAACTGGCGATCATTTTATCATATCTGAGTTAGATAATTTGTTTTTTTCAGACTATCTCCAACAAGCTCATAAAATAAATAAATCTTGTATGCTGAATATTTGGCCTGAGCAAAACCCTCCAAAATAATCAGCCATATAAAATAACATAATACAGCTTTTTCTATGCATTTTAACCTATAATCCACTCACAAACTGCATTTGTGGTTACTGGAAATTAACCTTTTGAAAGAACTCTGAGAGAGTAAAGATTTTCAGAAACCTCATAGTCAGTGTTGATGTACAGACATCAGTGTGTGTGCTGTTTCTCCTTTGTAAGGCATCACAAAAGAGGTAACAAGACCAAAATATTGCTGATTTTGACCTGCCAGCAGGACTTGATTACATGGGAATGTAAAGTTGCTCTTCCTCTATACAGAGGAACAGAGGCATCACAATGTATTGTGGAGCGATCGATAAACCATTGTGGCCAGATAACCTTCTGGTAATAGCCTTTTTCAGGCTTCTGATTGACCAACACCTCGTTCTATTTCTTTGTGTGATTGACCAACATGGCTTTAGTATCTAGGCTTTGTTGCTGCTTGTTGGCTCTTGACAACACTTTAACTGTTTTTTTGCTATTTTATTTTGATGGAGTTTTATTTTTTTCAATCAGTGCTCCTGCAGATGGGTTTCAGAATATATAAGAATTGATTCCCTCCTCCTTTTTCCTGAGTTGCTTTTTGTTTATAACAGTGAAAATTTATCAGTGTCAGGTTCAGATCCACGGTGCAAAGCCAGGTTTCCATCAATTATAGTGTTGAAGCCTCATGAAAATCAATACTTTTCACAGCACCGCATTTCATCATTGTTGGCAATAAAGTGCAGATTAGATGAGCATAATGAGAGCTGGATGGTTTCTTTAACGGTGTGGTGTCCCAATTCATCTAGTCCTTCACTCACTCCAGTTCCCTGAGAGTGTAGACCAACAACCCCTGAACCACTGGGATTATTTATCTATTATCTAAGATTTCTGAGAATCAGAGGTACTGCATTTGTTATACACAGGCTAGAGCAGATCAGTATATTCAATTATGCAAAGTGCATCCCCACAGTAACTAAATACCAACATCATCTATGAGCGTGCATTCTTTATTCAACGTGCTGTGTGGATTTTCCCAGCAAACTTTCTTACTTTCAGTGTGTGCTACATAAACTGTTTACTTGTCTGGCTTTCACGGTGCTCAGCTGTGAGGGGGAACTCATCAGACCAACAACAACAGGCATGCAGAGTTTAGCCAAAGCAATTATAATTTATTCAGCACTCAGGCATAAAAATAACCAGATAACTTACCGATGAAGATCTGATATACTACGATGTACATTTTTAAATAAAAGCCAGAACTAAATAGCAGTCGGGGGTACAGTGTATTTGAATAAATGAATCCTGAGGCCAGAAGTATGAAACAAGCATGAAACCCGTCCAAGGCTCAAAGTGCATGTGTTTATACTTAAGAATGTGGCTCATTTCCAGCTTAACACAGCAAACATTTATGTGAGAACGCTGGAGATTTGGCTTCAAATTGAAAATCTTAATTAATGTGTGTTTGGCCTTGAAGAAATGCTTTACATGTAAATATTTCTATTATAACTTAATTAGTCAATAATTTAGCGTGACTAGCCTTTGATTACAGTTATCAGATTTCAGCTGAATTGCTTCATGGCACTGCAACACAGTTAAAAAAATATTGTTAGAAATAACCCTCACCTAAAGGTTTTAAAGTAACTGGTCAAAATAAGGAGCACTAATTATGGGTTAGGTTTTTTCCCTACCTCGTCTAAAATACAAATTGTGTTTTAGATGGTGGCGCTAGTTTTTTTCCGTTGCTTGTCATTTTGACGAACAGTTTCATCCATCAATTTCTTTTTTAACAATTTCACTAATTTAATAGCATTTATTTTTGGTTTCAGCTGTGTATCAGTGCTGCTCTTCCAGCTGCTCAGACAGAGCCCACATTAACGTTACAGTGTGGAGGTCTGAATATTACAGCTGTTTATTCCAACAGCGCTCCAGCGCTGGGGGTAAATATTCACGAGCGCACAGAGCCGACCAGTGTGTTAGCTGAAGCCAGCTGGACAACAAGGTAAAGCATGTGAGACGAGACTGTACAATAGATCATTAATATGCAAACACCACTTACTGGACAGGAGTGTGAATTACTTTTATTATCACCCCAGTTTTTTAATCTGTCAAAGTGACGGATTTATTTAAAAAATCCGTCAGTGACAGAAAATATTCAGTTAACGCGACCACTGACAAGAACATAAATATCTCTTCTATAGCATATCCTGTTTTTTCTTTTAATCTAAATGAGACCATGATTAACCAAGTGAATATAATGTATTGGAGAAGACTTGAAACTAGTGATTGAGACCAGAAACACTTAGGAAAATGTTAACTGAGGTAAAAAAAAATCCAGTTACAAGTCATTTCAGATGTCATTTTCCTATTGACATCATACAAATGGACTTCTTTTTGCAACCAGTGGGGACATCCCCTGCTAACTATTAGATGGGCTGCATGTTTAAGACAATTCGGCATTAGCTTCACTTTTCAAACCCAGGGGTTGTTGCAAGGTGAAATAAACTCAGAGGGAATCACACGAAAATAATTGAATGAGATCAGTGTGAATGGATGTGCAAAGTGTACTTACTAGGGAGATTGGCTTCAAGTTCTGCAACTTCTGTTGAGAGAAAAACAAATCATGAATAAGGAGAGAGTCACACTTGCAAACACACACAAAAATGTGAGAACTTTCACACTGAGAACTGACACTGCCACACCCACTTTTTAAATAAGTCAGTCAGAGTTGCTTTGCATAAAATAATATAACATTCATTTGCAAATTATGAATGCACACAACACAGTGTGGCAGAGGTAAAACACAACAAGATCAGTATGTAAAACGAAGAAGAAGCATAAAGAGAGGGAAGAAAGAAGAGAACAAAAGAAAGGAAGACGTGTGAAGAGAAGAGCGTTGTTTCGATGTTGTTGCCTCTGGGGCAAGTCTGGTTGGATTTTGAAAAGCTTGCAGGTTTAGTGTTTTGTTTTCACATTGCTGACACTCTTTTCACTGCTTATTTGCATCAGCTGGTTTAACACCTCAACACTTCACAAAAAGACAAGGCAGGAAATACATGGTCTTTCTGTTGCTTTGCTAGCGTGCAATGCTTAAAAAATTCCATCATATGTATATTAGTTACATTCTTTATGTGTGATAATTAGGTACTTCAATCATGCCCCCCCCCTTCAAATGGAGGTCAGAATATAGGGTCAGCTGAACAGTTGCGCCAAGTGAGAGCAGCAACTGGCTTTTATCAGGAAAAGTACTTTGCTCCATCGCCCACTTCTGCTGATGTCAGGACCCTATCCATATTTCTAAAGTCCCGACCTTAAGATCATCCACAAGATATTTCAGTCGTTCTCAGCTGTGGACCATAAACACTGAGTGAAAGTACTCCATTCTGACTGAAGCTGTGCCCAACAGCGATATCAGCAGCTTCAGTATTTATCTTCTTACTCCCAGGGGTAGATAGTTTGACAAGCAGTGCATTACTTTTTCACATTTAACTAGTCATGATCAGTACTATTTCATTTGTGAAACAGACCAGGATAATAAAACAATCATGTCATACTGCCAAGAGCAGGAAGGACAGGCAATAAAAAGACCTGATCAGAGAGCAGGCTTCTTTTTGCTTCAGCATGATGGACTGTTTCACTCAAACATAAATGTGTTACAACAAGCCCGTCATTCTCACTGAGTTTTATGAAGTGCAGGTCCAAGGACAGCTCATTTAGCAGTTTCCTGCCACAGACCTGGTCTTGACCTTGTAATTAGCACCTCTGTGAGTATCAATACTGCTTAAGTATCTCAAAGACCTTCCACAAAAGCAGTCCAAGAGAAATCAAGTCATTGTAAAACATTAACATCAAACTATGACCTTAACACAACTGGTATTAGTGAATCGGTAAAAAATGCCTTTAAGTAAATGTACAAACTAAAGCAAAGACAGTTGAGAACCCACAAGAGAGAGAACCTAATGGAAAATGGTATGGCACAAGTGATAAGAAGGAAACAAATAAAATCAGAGTGACAAAACTTAGAAGGACAAGTTTGAAAATGGTTTGAAATTTTAAAAGAAGAGGGAGGAGGTAAGTGTCTGTAAGTGTCATCTCAAGGCAATTAGAGGTACTGATAAATCAACTAGACAGGGGCAAAAACATGGACAGAGAGAAAAAGAAGACAGAAGAAATGAACGTAGAAATGGCTAACATTTATGAAGGTAGAGGAACATGAACATTTTTATATTTCTGTTTAGAAATAAAACAGAAAACACAGTCAGGGAACAACTTTCTTTCTTTGCAGTGTCATTCCTCAAATACGCAGCTTGTTTGTTTGTTTAGATTTGGAATAAAAAGAAGGGATGTGAGCTAATGAAGTACACGTTGGACAAAGAAGGCGATGACCCAAGTACCTTTGGTAAGGAGGCGGTCTCTGATGGAAACCCTGTGGGTGGAGTCAGAGGCTCCGGAGGCACGGCCCGTCTTTCCTCCATCGTCCCTCTTCAGCTTACTGGCCAATGTAAGCATGGCTACGCTGCTGTGATCCGCCTCGGTCTGCCCCACGCTGCACTGCACTGCTGCTCGAAAGCCTGAAAAACACACAGAACATAAAGGATAAATTAGACCGTGCATAATGATACCCATAAGATTCATTTCAAAATTCATACTGGTTCTCTCTCAAAGTCTAAAGACATCCACACAAGGTGAACTGACAACTCTAAATTGCTCGCAGCTGTGAATGTGAATATTTGTCTGTCTTGACGTCTCGGTTCTGTGATAGACTGATGATCTGTTCCTGCTGTACTCTGCTTCTAATGCAATGTGCTGGAAAAGGCTCTGGCTCACAATAACACAGCACAGATTAAGCTGTTATATCTAATGAAAGGCTGGATGGATAAAAAAAAAAACATATCAGAATTTGATCAAAGGCCGAAGCTCAGTTCTGCTTAAAAATTATACATCTTGACGTCTGAGCTTTGTAAAAGACATATTTTCAATCCCCTACCACACATACTATTAAGGCTATTTACAGTATGGTTCTTAAATACATAAAATGGACACAAATTGCAAGTGTTTCCTGTTCTTTCTTCAGGAATAAACTGCCAACCGTAACACCATTTAATTACAGTGAAAGAATAGAGTGCTTAACATCGATTTAGGAAGCCAATTGTAACTAGACTCCCTGTTGTGGAAAGTCGTGGGGCCACAAGTCGCTTTAGAGTAAGCGTTGAGTTATAGTCTTGCATGTTATATGAGACTTCCCGCAGGAACCTGAGGTAATTAATAACACAGCCTCTGCATACAATTGACTTGTTGTAGAGAATAAGCTTTTGTGTGAAAGAAAGCTGCAGTAAGTATCAGCTAAGGGAGTTGAATTTTCACCATTTGCTCTTAGCATTCACGGCCATACATTAACTGCTGCGGCTTTCAGTAGCAGATCTTCAATAATGTGACCACTGGATGCAACAGGGAACTGTGAAGTTCATAACGAAAAGATTGAAAAAACACATGATAATCGCTTTTCATGATCTATAATAAGTGATTGCACCAGACAGAGGTAAGTCTACAGAGACAAACACCAAAAATCCTCTGATAGTGTGAGTGGCATTGCTTCATTGCTAAATGATATTCAACAGACTCACTGTAAGATATGAAGCCAAGAGTACTCCAGCATCGTGCTTTTGCCAACTTTACAATCAATGCAGCAGGAAGCCATCATTTATGACATCATGTCAGTGTAAACATTCAGAGATAAAAGCATTCACTCTTAAACACATCTTCCTGTAACTATCAACGCCTTGCAGAAGCAAACCGCCTGAGTGGATCTCTGCCTTTGCTGTGGTTTACATATTTTCTGAGAGTATTTTTAGTGCATTTATTATGGGAGGAGATCATGCATTTGGTTGTGAGTGTTTATGCCTGTCTGTCTGTCTGTAGCTAATCTCTGATACTACTGGACAAATCAGCCTTCATTTCAGGTATGACTGTATGCTCTCAAAGGTGCAGTGCAAATAGCTCAGTGAATTGTATCACCTTCCCTGGAAATGTGTCTGGATGTCTACTAGTACTCTGCTAATACAGTGATATAAACCAAAAAATACCTGATTTTGCTGTGACTCAGTAGCAATATGCAGATATAACTCCATGACAATGCAGATGCGCAAACATGTGAATTTGTGTTCTGTCAGGTCTGTCTGCAAGAAGACAAGAAAACAACTTGCTTGTTTTCTGGGTGGAGTTAAGATCAATCAGAGTTATGCTGCACTGTACTGAGTGCACTTTTTAGCTGTGCATTTGTAAAATTAACAACACAACAGCTAAGGTCTTGCACATACAAATCAAAATATATTACACATTAACTATCAAATTACCAACAAAATACATTATTTTAAAGTTTAAAATGAGAAAGTAATGGTAAGTTTTACTGCCATTGCAAAATTCAATACTTTAAAAGACAAACTGAGCACAGTAGGTCAACCTTCAAAACACCAATAAATAACTATTGAGATCATCTTTCAGCAAATTTTAAACAATTATTCCGGTTGCAGCAGCATCCACAGCCACCTTGACCCCCTGGTTGAATCACTAACTTAATGTACAATAATTCAGTCTTGGTGACTCCACTTATCCCTGCTGCTGTTCTGTTTACTTTAGTCGTCTGTTAAAGATCTTTTACCCTCTCTAAGGAAGCCGTTCAGTTGTGTCTATGCACTCTGTGTGTCCGGGCTGAGCATTGAGTGAACTCATTTGGGGAGCAGTGGAAGCAGGGGGTACGGTGTCAAGTATCAGTGAGCCCAAATGTGTGTCACTGAGACTGACTCAATGCCCACCTGCCCCAACTGTCACTCACTGTTGCTCACTGACACAGGCTACCTGGATGTTGGTCCAAGGGCTGCAGGGCTAGGGACAGGGTCATGCAGCATTGCAGACAACAGAGTGGGCAGAGAAAACACATGCACACACTGGCTGATACAGGTAGCCAACAAATAAACACGCACACACAGATAAATACAAATCTGTCTACTTGTTGTCCAGTCACACACACCATGTTTCTCTGGTTCTACCACATAGGAACACATCTTTTATGGCATCAAGCTTATGTATTACGAACAATAATGAATTGGTAGCATACAGAGTGAGATCACTTGTTAAGAAAAAGGGTGTAGCCTTCCTTAATTATAAAATGTTCCCTAGAACTCACAAAAACAAAATGACTCTAAATCGGTACAACAGTCGAACACAAGCAATTGTGGGACGTGGCCGCTTGTGGAAGTGAAAGCTATCTTAATGCTTATGTAAACACTTTTAGAAGTTATGCTACCGCCTCGTCACTGTACTTTTAGCTCGTTAACCAGTCGTAATAACAAACAGCTAACACTGCTAATCACAGCTAGCTAGACACAATGTCCAAGCTTAAAACCAGTCTCAGCTCAAACTTCCTCCTCGTATGAGTGGTTGAGTGCACGAAGGAATGTCACTTGTTTCAATTATATAAGATGCACGCAAGTTGTTAATGAAGTATCAATGCTAGCCAGTGTTAGCTTGTGTGCTATCTGAGCGGTGTTTTTTTACCTGCTGTCTCAGAGCTAGCGCTCCGTGCTACACCATACTCAGCCGCCCTCCTCTGTTCAAGGCGCTGTCTGCAACTCCAGCTGGAGGCTATATGAGGCACGTCCGACTGTAAATAACTCCAAAACGTATTGTTTGGGGGCTCGGAGTGGATATAAAGTAATTTGAAAATCAGCTGTCAGAACTTCGCTCCGGTGTCATGGGCAACGGAAGCGCAGTGATTGCCGTTTGATAATGTTGTCCGTGTAGACATGGCGGCAGATAAACCGTTCCGCAGTGCAGATGAGGACTCGGTTCTTGTCAGTGCAGTTCATAGACTGTATAAAAAGGTGCAGTTATGAAAATTAGCATACACTCACTAAACCTGCCGGACCGGTACTGAATGGATATGTTTAACTGTCGTGTTGTGCCATTCATAAATCATAATAAAAATAATAAAATAATATTTATGTTATTTTTGTTATTTTTGTTTTTAAATATAACCGTCTAACACGTAGGAATCTGAATACTTTATATTAACACATACTTTAGCTAAACGTATATTATCAAGCACTTACCATAGTATCTTTTTTTTAATGTAGTGGTATTTAAATCACATAAATGAACTGTTTACAATCGAAATATATTAAATAAAATATGGAGCAGCTTTTATGCTTTATCTGTCCTGTTCAATGTGATTCTGCTACTATACTTTATACTATACTGTTGAATTGTATTTTATGTTATATTGTTTATCATTTAATTATTTATTTTGTTGTGTTATTTATTTATTCATTTATTTATTGTTTTGCCAGGTTCCCCGCAATTAAATAAATGAACAGGTTAATCTTGCAAAATTTACAATAAGCCAGCAAATGTAATTAAAACAAACAAACATTTTTAATTATTTATCTCTGCAGGGAGATTTATTTATTTTTGCTTTACCCCTAATTTGACAAAATTAGCAGGTTCCAACATTCACAATATTACAATAAAAAACAACAACAGTAAGTTGAATATTGGTTTAAAAAAACATATTTTTAATACATAAATAAAACATGTACACTTCTAATGTATTGCTTAGGAAGAAGCTTCTCCACACATTGCAACATCTTTTCTGTCCGTCCCACACACATACACACATGCCTTGAAGAGAGCACCATTTGTAAAATGTAAAACTGAGGCTCACTGTTTGACAGAGCAGCTCATTCGCTTCTTGGAGCAAACCCAACTCAGCCTAAAGTATTTGGACAAAGCTGTGATTCACTCAGCCAGTTGTTATGGACCCAGGGGCATGGGGGCTGTCACTGTAAACAAGACCACGCTGTAGACTGACCTGTCGGGTCAGATCAAGGTTTTTAAAGAGAAAAGTCTATTAATCTTGGAGCGGATGATTATATTGTATTTCATCTACATCTGTTTGGACAGGTGTTGGCCATCAGGCTTTCTGCGATGTTTATACAGCAAAGGTTTGCCCCCATGACAATGTTATGTTCACTCACTTCTCATCACGTGGTGTGTTTCACACACTGCTTTTGTTATTCAATGGTGCTGAATGAGGACAAAGCATACATCTGTATTTATTTATCAGAGAGGTATTACTAAGTTAGAAGAGAAAAGCAAAAAAAACAAAATTTTCATCAGGTGAACGCTCAAAAACAATGCAAATCATCATATTTGTGCAATGAAAAGACAAAAGTGAAGACAGGTGAAGTCAGATATCCAGACAGAATCAAGAATTCGTGACAGGGGGAGCATTCTTCCGAACATACTGAAGATATTAACAAAAGAAACTTTCCACCCTCTCCTCACATGACCCATCAAAGAGGAAATCCAGCAGTAAAGATGAAGGCATTCACTTTGGAATAAAATATTTCTGTCACTTCTGAGTCTTGGAGCTCAACAGCATTAAGAGGGGGGAGGATAAGAAAAGTTAGTTGCGCTTCTCGACCCAAAGGGGGCAATTAAGTGACGCGATGCACCTCAAGGAATTTTAGACTTCTGTTTATCTTTATGGACACTGTTTGAAGACTTAAATAGGCTTTTAACTTTGATGTCTGCAGAACAACAGTGATGTGGAAAATGTTCGGAGAAGTCAGAGAACATCTGCTGTTTGTGTGCTAGATACAAAAATATTAAAATCCGTCTCCTGCTGCTAAGTTATGTACAGTCTGGGTTTGATTTTGGGTTTCACCTCTTGTCAGTGACTGAGATTCAGGTCATGCAACATTTATTGCCTAATTAATGAGTTGAGATGTTTGAACTCCTTACAATCCATATGCTAATGGGTGTACTCCCTTGATTTAAAGTTTGATAAAAGTTTGACCTTGATAAAACTTTTTTTTACTGGTATGAATATATGTATATGTATACATGTATATGTATAAATGTATTATAGTATTCTAAAATTAAATCCTTGGCCTGGAAACTAGAGCTCAGAAACTCAGCTGTATTTTTTACTTATTTGTTTGCTTGAATAATTTTCACAAACAATTGTCTCTCTGTATTTTCTGATATAATCAGTGGTATTGCACCAGTTACTCCGTTTGTACATTAAAGTGACATGCGGCTGTCATTTCGATCAGACTGTGACTGTGACTGCAGTGACAGCAGCCCCAGTGGCTCCTATCTTAGTCATGTAAAATAAAGTGTAACACCTGGGGCTTCGCTCTCCCTGCTGGACCACGTGACTCAGATGTGAGTTTAGTGTCTACTCAGTTTAAGGCAAAAAAAAAAAAAAAAACATATCTGCAACAGCATGTCATAATACTGCAAATCTTGTTTTATGCTGTTTGTTTGTTTCAGTTCTGTTGAACTGTTGCTATGAGTTTTACTATATATGATGAAAATTGGAGAAAACTAATCCCTTGTGTGCAAGAAGAGTACATGAACCACAATGATGGCCAACAAGCATTAGCACACTGTTGTTGTTTTCTTTTTAATAATAAGGCTTAAAAACAGCCTGATCTTACAAAATTATGTGAAATGACCACATTTGTTTTACCACCGAAGTAGTAGTTGTTAAAACAAACGTGGTCATTTCACGTTGTTTTGTGAGATCATGTTGCTTGAATGATAAATTAAAAACAAGTTAATAAATAAATAAAATGAAACAGGTGTATTTGTTAATATTAATGAAGCTGCTTTCCACTTTTTCTGTGCATGCTGACTCCCTGGAGTAGTTTACTGGGACACTTTCGAATGGAACTGCAGAAGCAAAGACATACATCCATTACTAACACTTTACAGGACAGTGATTAGATGATTGGCTCTGAACAGTCATTTTCCTCAGGGTTGCATTTGATTAGACTCCAAAATAGAGCGTGTAACTTGATCACAATAGAGCACAGACACAGATAAGGTTTAGTGGCATTGTTCTATTGTCCTCAGACATGTGGACATCTGATGCAGCGGGATGCAAGAGTCACAGGCTCAAAAAAAGCTGATATTACCACATGACTCATGCATTGAGCCATGGAAGGAATGTCCCCTCCGTACTTCTGATTGCCGCTTGTTATGGAAAACAGTACCCTCCAAAAAGTGAAGTGAAAGCATTTCATCAACAAAGCTTTATCATTTTTTAATAATATGCAAAAACTATATACCATAACAACACCTATGGTTTAAAGGAAACATATTGTTTTCATTTCAATGTTCATTCTTGTATTTTAGGTTTTGACTACAACATTTTTAGACGCCTTCATGCCTTTATGCTTTGCTTACTGTCTGTATGAATATACCTGTATTCACCCTCTGTCTGATACGCTCTATTCTAGCGCCTGTCTCTTTAAGACCCCTTCTCCACCCATCCTGCCAACTCATTTGGAAGTGTTGTGAATAAGAATATTGTGTTAAGAATATTTTTTTTATTGTGTTTTAAGCATCAGACACTTACACAGCCCACAGCCCGAAATTAAATGTAATCATAATTAAATTAGTGAGCAAAAAGACATTCGCAAACATCAGCTGATGTCAGCTTGAAATTTTGATGTGAAATGAAATATATTTATGAAAAGGCTGTTCCATTTGTGCGTTATGCCAGTGATAGGAAGGACTCTGGCCTTGTCACTGGAAGACCCGACTCTGAAGGAAGGATCCTACCAAGGAAGGATCCTTGACATTGGGAAACAGCAAATCTGTCATGGACACTTTGAGTGGTGAGATGGGAACATCTGTGCAGCAGAACCACGAGACGTGTTCACTGTTTGGAACAGCTCTGAAGTCAATCCAACTCACTCTACAGTATCTGAACACAACAGGAGGAGACTGCATGTGTGAGTCACTGATCGCAGCCTGGCATCAATGACGTAAAGAGGCAGAGTCATAGACACACACGCGCACGCACGCACGCACGCACGCACGCACACACGCACACACACACACACACACACACACACACAAAGACTCTCTTAACCCCTCAAAAACAGCCTTGAGCACTACCAACTGTTAAACCAGTGAAATCCTGCTCCACTGGAATATTTGAGGAGAAGGAAAGAAGTTTCTTTGGACTAACCAAATGAGCATGGAAATGTTTTTTCTTTTGTACATATATTTGTATATTCAAACATGAGTGACTCCTGAATCATCCCTTTTATTATAACATTGCATCTGATGACGATAAATAGAATTGATGATCCTCGACAACTGTTTTTTTTTCTTCATAAAAACGTGTCTATTTCCTGGACTTGTAACAACAATGAACAGCCCTGTCCATCATCAGTTATAATACATACCTGTACAAACTTATGATGTCCCCGAAGGTGAGACACTACAGGCAAATACATAGTCTCATGCACTTGTTTTGATTTTGACATTTGAGTTTTTTGGGGTTTCTATAACATTTCATCTTTCAGACTAGTGGAAGGAAAACTTTCAAAAAACACATTTAGGTGTTTTTACATTGCAACTTTTGATTTCTCCTAAATTCACCAGTAACATTACATGTTATTTACATATTTAATGTCAAATGTTTAAATTAATTTAAACACAAACAAAATAGAAAAAAAATCATATATATATATTCAAAATCACACAGTTAAGCGTTCACTTGTAAAACAAAAAGGTTTTTTTGGTCAAATAAAAATCCAAACATCATAACTTGCTCCATATTTCATCAGCTACATTTGTCCAAGGGCCAGACTTTTTCTCAACAGACACTGTGGGTACAAACTTTCAAATAAAAAAAAATAGTGCCAATAGACTCCTAATAAACATTCACTGATTTCTACCTCTATGATTTCTACACATATATAGTATTTACTGTGATCAAACAACAAATTAATTGTATGGAAAGTGAAAAAAATAAAAATATTTTGACATTTGTTTTATCTACATAGTTTGTTATATATATATATTAAAATATTCATATTTTCCTGCTACTCTGTCCTGTAAACTCTTAGATTACATGATGAGTTATTACTTTGTAGACTAACTATTGCTACTGTTAGATATTTCCCCAGTTCATTGATTGGAAGCCCCAAGAAGAGAGCTGGAGAGCAGCTGGTCTCAATGCAGGCTTTTTATTCTGGTCACATGTAATGTTGCAGCTCAAGCAGGATCTCAGCCAGAATGCACACTTACCAAACAATACTTTACATTTCATCTTCTTGGGCAGCTCGTCCTGCCCCGTACAGAGGTTGGACTCACACGCAACCGAGTGTTATCATGTGCAGCATTTTTGTCAGAGAATGTAACAAAAGATATTGAAAGAACAGCCTGACCAGAATAGTTGATTAGTATAATCAAACTAGAGTGGTGTGTCATATGAAAGATACAAAGCATTCAGGGTTCAGCTATGTTGATGTTGTGGCTACTCAACAAGGTTAAACAGACCACTGTAAACTGGCATACAAGAATATATCCAACAAATGAATGGTCAAATCTAAATCCTTAACATGTAGCCTATAGTAGAATATTTCAACATATATCAGACACTAATAATCAAATTAATATAACACTACAATACTCATATACATACAACACACCTGTATACTAAGAGAGAGAGAGAAAGAGAGAGAGTCTCTGGATGATCAGATCCATCAAAAAAATGATACAGTGCATATGCTGAAGGCCAAACTGGATGGATGACAAATAGACTTTGTAACCCTGTAAAATACAGCCCATAATTTATAGATTACAGTAACTGTATGAATAACGGACCAACTAAAATACTTGGAGGTGAATGATACTTAAATGTGGGTAATGCGAAAGAAAAACAAGAATATGGGAAATAAGGGATTAACTATTAGGTTGTTTCTTTTTCAAAGTTTTTTTTTAAATACTGGCTATGGTTTTGGGAATAATGTACTACAAATAAAACTGAAGTTCAGGAATTATGTTATCAACAATGATAATATGCAGAAACTACAAACACATAACTCTGATGAGCAAAAGCAGTATTTTTATTATACTGTAGTCAGTGAATGAACATGAGCTGGTTGGCAGTAGAATGCTGTTTCTGTATAAATGTGTGACATTCACTGCATTACAGAAGAGGGTCATATCATGGACATAAACTTGAAACACAGACCAATAAAAACACATCATTTGAAGCTGAGCATGTGGTGAGATGAGATCTGATTTCACAGGAGGGGAAGATAATGCTTTCCATCAATAATCTTCCAGACAATAGCACGGTGTTTGTAAGAGAGCAGAATGGAACTTTGTGCTCATACAGCTGCAACAACAGATAGAGGAAGCCTCACATTGGCCAGATGGTGGCTTGTTTTTTCTCAGAACTCTGTTCTGGCTCGTGCCTAGCCTCACTTTCATTTCCTGATGAATCACCATTAAAATGAAAACTATCATGTTGTGCATTTTAAGGAGTATGATTTATGAAGAGGATTATCATGTTTTAGACAAGATACACTGATATATTTTACTTGTAACTGCAGGATTAGAATATTTCTCTGCAACATTTAAGGGTTTGTCAGGTTAACGAAACACCAGTCTGGGACACAGAGACCAATCCCCTGGTTGAAAGTACGGGTTCGTTTGATCCATCCACAGCCTCTTCCACACGCCTTTTATCTGAGGCATCTTCAGTAACTTTAGCTCTTTTGTACTGCATGAAACAAAACTCAAACAGATAATAAACACTGTGGTTGTAACCACAAATGCACCTTGTTTTGATCAGTTATTGTCTATTTCTCTACACACATCCACAAACTTACACTGGAATTGTGTGGAGGCTTCCCAGCAGAGGAGGGCCAAAGGAGGACGCTAAAATAGCTTAAGGCCAAAAGATAAAAACTGACAACTTACCGCCCTGCCCAGGCTATACAAACATGCCCACTCAGAACACCTGCATCTGCCAGAGTGGGACCTCTGCCTCGAGTCATGCCAGCGGCTACCAATCGCACCACTGAGGGCTGCCCACACGGAAATGTGTTTGTAACAAATGTCTGAGTCCAAAGCTAAGAAAGAGGCCAGACCTCATCAGAAAGGGCATCTGGGATGTTTTCTGTTTGTTAGAATAAAGATTAAGGAATAAAGTGTTCTGGTAAAGCAGATCCTTCAGTGTTGGGAAAAGGTTGCTGACTAAAGGCAAAGACTGTGAGACTGGTGAAGCATCTGAGGAATCTTTTGGTAAGACCCACACCAAAGGCTCACAATAAAGGGGATCTAACATAATTGCCACAAAGTCAGGAGTGGTGTGAAAAAATGAGTTATTAACAAAAAGGTTAAACAAGCCAAAGAAACCCAGAAGAGATCAGAAAACTCCTGAATGACAAAAAGGTCTGGTGGGCTGGCAAAAATCAATAAAAGAAAGGGGGACACTTAGGCCAACCCTCAATGGGCAGGCAGATCAGCAAAAAAAACCTTTACCACAGAACCTTATTAAAATAAGAAAACGGAGCCACCATCCGACCAGAAAACAAAAGAAAAACCAAACAAAAGGCCTGATCACCAGCTACAGCCCTCTCCCACTGCTATCAGGTGGAAGTGAGAGACAGAGGAGCGGTCACCACCCCCTCTTTATAACCTTCCCTCAGAGAAAGCCTCACTGAGTGCACCACTCCAGTCATCTGCAACAGATGACATGTTTCTGCTGAGGAGCTCTCTGTATAAATATGAGAAGATATCATACAACAGAAGTGTTTCCTCCTTGTATTAACTGTGACAAAACCCACAGGGCTAATAAATAAATCCACTGTAGTCTGCAGTGTCATGTAAAAAATATAAAAGCTGTAACGGAGAAGCCAAGCTGAAGTCCAAAAACTCTGAGAATATAAAAAAGTGATTTAAAAAAAAGTACAAATCTGGCACAAAATTGGACCAAATGCAGCAGAAGAGTCACAAACGCCATGACAAACTTCATCAACAAGCTCTTTTCCTCCCATGTGACTCAGATCAGATCAAGGGAAAAGCTGATATTATTAGATCAGTGTGTGATATTTTTAGATCAGTTTGAGCCAGTGACATAGGTGCTAATATATGTGACAGGAGGTATAAATCAGTCAGTGGGACTTTCCTCTACAAAAACACAGATAGTGTACCTCACTGAAAGTGTTTTGGAGCAGCTCTGCGTTTTCCACTCTCTGCTGTCTGCCAGCAAACAGTCATTCATGTTCCACAGCTTTATTACAGAGCTACAGCAGCTGATCTTCCAGCCTAAAGGTTATTGGTGATGGTGGTTTGTTTGTGCTTATAGTTAGTCTTATGTATCAAGATTGTCCACATACAGACTACTTAGATTTAGCGCAGTAACTTAATGTAATAATTATATAGGTAAACACTCTGACATCCAGTGTAAGTAGCCCTGGTCAAGCATGTGAGAATGAGAAAAATAATGTCACCAAAACTGTTCAACAGGAAAGTTAGCATCAGTATTGTAAAGATGATTACGATATGATTTTTGTTTACATACAGTGACTGTATGTTTCAGATAATATATTATAAAGTATGGTGTCCCACATGAACGACCAGTAATCACCTTTGATCAAATGTCTCCCTCTAGTGGAATTTTGTGACACAACCTCTTCAAATACTACACTTTTACACTTTCTTTTCCACAGTATTTACTCATCAAATATGACAAATTTCACGTCGCAGATCACTTACAAATATTATGTAAACTGCACAAGTCAGCATCTTAAACAGGAGAGGCAGCACAATGCTAGATGCACATTAGGGCTGGGCGGGATGATGATGTA
>CAFUXE010000035.1:201696-216889 GCA_903364295.1 Serranus cabrilla | reverse complement strand
CATAATGTATTGAATAACTAGAAAAGATGTCATGTCTAGATATGAAATGACCTTGCCTATAGAGGAAGATGATGGCCATATGGCCCAGCCTTAATGCAGTTATTGTAAAGTAAATCCTTATTTGTGTATGTTTATTGCCAAAGAAACAGCTAAACATCTGTACAAATTTTTTTAATTAATAATAAATCATTTGTTTAACTTTAAAGCAATAGTTAGATTTTTTTTTTTAGCTTTCTTGTTGAAAATTAGATGGTCAATATCACTCATATCTGTATAGTAAATGTGTAGCTGGAGCCAGCAGCTGGCTAGCTTAGATTAATTTAGCATAAAACAAGAAAGCAATTAGCCTGCCCCTTTGTATTTTTTTTAAGATCACAGATTATCATGATTACTGTATTAATCCATATAAAAGCTGGACTGTAGCACCAAGCAAGCAGACACGCCCAGTCTCCAGTGCTAAGCTAACGAAAGCTAACTAAACTAGAACATCCTGTTTCAGATTCCGTGTTTATACACAATAGTGGCATCAGCCTACTTCTAGTTCTCAACAAGAAAGTAAATAGGATTTTCCCCAAACTATTCCCAAAAAAACTGGTATTTTTTGTCTGCACAAAACAGAACAAACCTAGGCAACAACATAATTATTACTCCCCAGATTATTATAGCACACAATGGGGACATAAAAAAGGGTCCTATGCTCCCTATATGAGTCCCAGCTCTACATATGTGCTTACCCAGAGTCCTATGTTCCCCAGCTGTATATAATCTAGGACATAATGAAGGCTGTATTCCCTTTATATGACATGTGTCATGGTTTTGACTTGAAACAAGTCCAATGTATCCCAAAGTGAAAAGGAGGATTAATGTCTGTTAACAGAATATTGGACTGGAGAACCCTGGGAACACACTGACGTGTTCTGGATTTAGAAGTCAAAGAAAAAAATAACTTTCTAGCATAACTTCCTTCATGACTTTGTTGAAGCAGTGAGTGCTGGCAGCAGTCAGGCTTCCTGAGGTTTGCAGGCCAGAAGGTAGAAATACTTCACAGCCACCACGACCTCTGTCTCCACAGAGGTCACACACATTAAGGACATCAACCTGAGGAGACAGTGGGTCAGCATTCAGTGCATTGCTTGTAATATTCTTTTACAGAGCATTGTGAAGTGTGTGTGACATGCACATGTATATTATGTACTGTATTTATAACCTTTGACAGATGTCCTGGGAGAGTGTGGTGGCTTTCTGGGGGTCGTCTCTCAGCAGAGTCTGATAGCTCGAGAAAGACTCCACCAGCCCCATGTAGCTGGACAGAGGCATGGAGCGCTTCACCCACACACACTCATGCCTGTGACACAGTAAAAAACAACAACAACAACATTAAAAACTGTGTTTACTGTACATTTACAAACATAACAAGCAGACAGATTGATGAACCTGGAACTAAACACAAACATGCTCTCACCACTCCTTGTCAGGGTAAGGGATGGATCCATAGGCCTCCCTGTATAACTCCACAGTGTGGAGGCCGAGGTGGGCACTGCGGTAAGGCTCCAGGGTTGCATAAAACTGATAAAACCAAGAAACATCATCAGTGTTCATCCCTATAATAATGGCATTACATTACAGCATTTTATGTACATACTCACTGAAGTGTTTGCTTTAGCCAATAAAACCACTTTAATGCCTAGATATGTGTCTGCAAAATAAATAGTTATTTTTTTATGTTTTTATTCTTTAATGGTGTCTGACATTAACTTACAAGACACATTTTTACAATATTTTGTAAAAACAAAATATATATGCAACCAAGTGCAATTGAGACACCTGTGTCACTGAAACATCCACTGGATGGTGCTGTTGTTCTTTTTTATTATTATTAAAGGCCATAATTGTTTTGGCCAGAAAATCCACTAGAGTGTGATATGAGTGTGTGTGATGATAATGACAGACAGCATATGTTGCTTTCAGCAGCAGAGCTAAAACCTGCCTCTCCTTTTGAGTTCATAAATCAGGTGGGTAAGGTTGGGGTAGGAGGTTCAGGTGACTAAATGAGTCAGGTGACTCTTTCATGGATCAGTTTGACAGCCAAATCTATACCATTATTTTTGGTAAGGACGGTCTGGTCATGGCTTACTGGGTCACTTAGAATTAGTAACAGCTGTGTTTGATTGCCAAACAGCAAACATCTACATTCACCCGCCACTTAATTAGCACGGTGTGCCTAAAAAGTGGCAGTGTGGTCTTCTGCTGCTGCAGCCCATCTGCTTTAAGGTTGGACATGTTGTCTTTTACATACCTTGGTTGTAACAAGTGCTTATTTGAGTTATTGTTAAACCAGTCTGGCCGTTCTTCAGCAGCCAGTCCTAACCATGTCTACATGCCTAAATGCATTGAGTTGCTACCATGTCACTGGCTGGTTAGATATTTGCATTAATAAGCAGTTGAACAGGTGTACATAATAAAGTGGCTGGTGAGTGTATGTCTGTACACGGGGCTGAGGTTGGATCAGGGTGCATTTACAATAACTTCTCTCCGGTGAATGTAGCGGTGAGCACCTCTTTGCAGACTTGGTTGAGTGCATGTGAGCAGCAGTCGTTGTAGCTGAGCTCCATGTCGATGGTGTAGTTGAGCAGAGCCATGCAGCCGCGGGGCTTCAGGACTCTGTGGGCCTCTTGCAGAAAGCGCGGTCGGTCGAACCAGTGGAAGGCAGACATGGCTGTTATCAAGTCCACCGAGCTGTCAGCAAATGGCAGCTCCTCGGCCACACACTGTCTAAAGATGGAGAAGAAAAAGAAAAAATCTGATCGTTTTCAACTCACACATGGGTATACATAAATCAGTGCATGGTGTTGATCTAAAACAATTCACTGTGAAATAAATAATCATATGGATGAATTGTGTACAATATGTAAAAGAAACCAACAATTTGTAAAATAATTCATTCTTTCATTTTTGATTTTCAGGATTTTTATGATGATTTATTATCATGATTTTATTGGACAACATTTTGTGATTTCATGTCATGCTGGTGTTTTCACAATAATACTTGTATTTGATGTCAAGTTTCGCTTTATAATACTTTGAATTCATAATGAATTCACTTTTCAACAGTTTATTAGTAATAGTAATAATAATAATTATCATTATTATTATTACTGTCTCTATATATATTTCCTTTATATTATCTGCTTAGTCTTGGGTCTCCTCTGTCATTTCTTTACCCCACATAACCACTCTTAGTAACATATCTGGTTTGCATATTTATAATAACAATAATATTGTTATGTTTTTTATTTCAATATATTTTTGACTTGTTTCCTTGTTTTGTTTTTTGTCTCTTGTCCCATCTGGTTTGTGTACTGCAATTTATGAATCAATTATTTCTATTTCTATTTATTTACTGCTGTTCTACACTGTTTATTCATAAATTATTTGGAAAAGAATTAGTGATGTATTAACTTAATTTTGAACACTGGTGTTCCACATGCAGGAGCTACAGCCAACTGCAACAATTATTGAAGAAGTGCACAATGAATGTCTGGTGTGTTTGTTAACTGCACTGAGATCTCTGTGCATACACACTTACACAGTGTGTCGCAGGTCACTTAATTGGACTTTGCCTGTCTCTCACTACAAAGCATTCACTCGTCCTCATAGAAATGTGTGGCAGCAGTAACATTAAGTTTTATCTGGTGTTTAATTAAAATATAATATATTATATGCAATGTAGTTTCAAAGAATCCAACTTCTAAAGTTTTTGAAGCTTTGTTTTATGTATACTGTAGCTAAAACCAACTCTCTGTGACATGACAAATATTTTATGAGGATTTCTCTGTCCTGTGCTGACAGTACATTTCCTCCACTCTATGGGCCTTACTGCATGACCGACTTTCAACACACAAGGGTCACATTGTTCCTGCTTTGGCCAAGATTCAATAAGTGGCTTACCGGAGTTTCAAAGCTGAACAAATTATGTGCAGTTAAGTAAAATGTTTTCTTTTCATGGTACTGTTAACAACATTCGGCTTGGTTGATGTTAGGGGCGAAAATCCCATTTCATTTTTGGGGGGGACAATAAACAGTAACATTTCAGAGAGTAATTCCTGGGGGAGACACGAAAAAAATTGCTCTCTCCCTCTCTCTCTCTCCTGCTCCATACTTGCCTTGCAGGGTTGAGCCCTCAGCATGTTAAATTATGTTATTAAAAAGTAATAATAGTAGTTATAGCATTGTTCTGTTTGTCCATATTCTACCTGTACAGGGTTTTCTTTGTTCAACCAGCAATATCAACAATGGTATTGGCAATGATGACCACATCTAACAGAATTTCTTTGCACCCTAACTGCTCTAATTTGTACTATAGTCCATCAAAGTAGCTTTACAAGAAATTTGAGCTCAAAATGAGTTCTGAAAATATAAATAGACATAAATACCTTCAAGAATAATCCAACATCAAACTACTCTTCAAAGAAATACATTTATTGTACTGTAATTGTAGGCCTATAAATAAACCAAATGTTTTAACCATACATTTATCCATTGATCTACTGACTAGTCTTACTGACTATCTGTGAAAAACTAAAGTACAGTGTTTACAGTACAGCGGCTGATCTTGTTAACAGTCATAAGCTAGGCTATTAGCTTATAAAAGTGCTGATAAAAAAAATTGACTGATTTTGGACAAAGCAGGAGAAATGTTACTTTTCATGTTTCAACCTTGTGCTTGATGAGAAAGTGGAGTGATAGATGACTTACTGGCTTTAACACATTGCTGTGGTTTCGTTATCGGGTGAGACTGTCGCTCCTTGAAACCAGAGTTGTATTGATTGAAATACGGAACTGCAGGTAACCCCGCCCAGAGGCCCCGCCCGTTGGAAAACACCTTGTGGACCAAACCACTTTGAGGAATAGGGGGTATTGATCGTTCAATAATTAAAGAACACATTGTTTTAAGTTAATAACTTGCACTACTTGTGCTGTGCTTTAATTGAACATTACTATATTATTATTTAAATATTTAATTTGTGTTTACAATAATTTTTTGGGGGGGAAACTTTATGGAAGGGAGTGTCACGTCCCCTGCTCCCCCCCCGAGATTTCCACATATAGTTCACGTCACAAACACAATTTTGGCATGGGAAGGGAAGGGAAATGTTTTCATAGGAATGTAGTCACATATTTCATTTTTCCTCTGTAAAATCTTTTTTTTAAGTGGTAACAAAAGATAACATAAAAGTATTGGCTGATTCAGGCCCACCTATATGTGATGTTTGGCTCTTTGGCATGCTGCAAAGCCACTTCCAGCTGGGCAGGACTAACGTCAGTCCCCACAACAGAGGCAAAGTGTTTGGCCAGCAGCACCGTGCCCTGTCCTGAGCCGCAACCCACATCCACTGCCAGCTCAAAGGGATGACCTTTCTGACAAAACATTTTGCATGTTATACCAGGTGAAGTTAATTTTACTGCTACACAAAAACACAAGTTCCACCTGCATTTACCTGTTTTTCCAGGAAGTCGACCACTTGTTGTATTAGATGATCTGTTGGAGAGATCCTGAACTTCCAGTAGGAAGAAGCGTGCTGCTTGCCTTCAAACAAACGGTGAGCCATAACTACTTGATCCCTGTCTCAACAGCAGATTTAGTTTAAAACATAGAATCTATTTTCTGTTTCTTTTAACTTGATAAGAGAAGCTAACTTCCACATTGAAAATACTGTGTGCCAGCAGTCAGATACACACACACAAAGAGACAAAAAGGGGAACAGTGGGGTGTCTGGGAACAGGGAGGTCCTTCTACTTCCACTGACACGTGGTATGTTTCACAATTAAGGCCTTTAAAGGGACAGCTCTAAATCTTTTGACTCTACATGATGTGGCATCTGTTTTTAGCTTCTTTTCTGTGGATTAAACATGCAACAATGACGTTTTGAATTTGATCCAGGATAATTATGTTGAATGGAATTTAAGGTCAGAGGTCTGTGTGAGTAAGGGTCAGCTAGTGTTGGGCTGTGCATCTCTGTCAGAACCAATCAAACCCCTGATGATGATGAGGCTGAGGTACCAACGGTAGATTGTTGTTATAATAATAGCTTGTGTGCAGCACTTCTGAATCTAGTGGCAGATTTTATAATCTGATGGTACTCTTTAACCAAGGGCTCTTTGTTATTCATTGTCAGTGCTGTGGAAATGTGACACCCCGTTGTAGTGGTCAGCAGAATTAAATCTAGCCATTTCCTTGTGAAAAACCAGTGAACATAAGGACATATTTTTATCCTCATTACACGTTTTTTTATGTTACAATACATTAGCACAATGAGCAAATGAGCTGTCAGTGTCATTACTGAGAGTTTATGCTCTAGAACTATGCCACTGTTGCTGTATATTTCAAGCAGGATAAAAGCACAATAACTTAGAAAACCATTGACACTGTGTCTTTGAATGGGTTAGCCAAGATCAGCTATCATTAGCTATGAGCTACTGGTCCAAGCACCAAGTCTACAGCAGCAAAACCCTTCAGTGTGAAGCAGGGTGTACTTTATTACTGTCACAAGTTACATATCAACAAGTGGTTAATGCTCAAACCAATATAGGTTGCATTTAAGTGGAAATTTCCACTTTTGGGACACCTATTTTTAATTCATCTCTATTGATTTTGACACACCACTAACTGCTATTGATAATAATCACCATTTGCCTTTTTATGTTAAAACCTTAACTCTTGGGGATTTTGATGCAAAACCCAATTAAGGGACATGTTTGTTGTTTTTGCTAACTGGAGTTGAATTTTCAACATAAGACACTGAATTCCAAACAGAAAACTATTGCTTTGTTTATCCATTCAAATGCACATTTTATTTCTCATTATTTGTTATTGAAAATACAATTCTTGTAGTTTTACAGCATATATTTGATTCTTTGTAAGAAACTGCACCATTAACATTACTGACCTTAACTAATTTTTTCAATGCACAAAGCAGGTATAATACACAATCTGAAGCACCGAGATTACTTCTATTCACTAAAGAGAAGATTATAAAAAAGGACTCAGTTAGAAGAAAAGAATTGGACACTGACATTGTTTCATGTTTTCAAGAGCTTGGCTTGAAAAACTTGACTTCTCATTTAAACCAAAACATCTAAGCACCCCTTCTGTGAAACAGCAGTGGTAGGTACAGTGTCATATTTCCAAAGAATATCCAGTTATGTAACCTCTTAGTTGGCTGCAAAGGATCATGTGTTCTACTGGGAAACTTTCTGAGAGGCGGTAGGGTTTAGATATCCACAATAAACAATAGAAACTATGATCACTGGAGTAAAAAGAGTTCTACTGAGAAAAACATGTCTTCAATCAGCAAGTGCAGTAATGAAACAAGTTTAGTTCGGAAATTGTGAATTGCATCGTCAAACCCTCTCAAAAACAGAAATGATTTGGTAACATTGTTGATTACTGTGGTTTTGATGCCAGGACACAGAAATATTCCATCTCCAGATTCATTTCAGTGTCAGCAGACTTGACTCCCATCTCCTCCAGAAACCTGTCAAGCAGTGCAGTCATTGGTTATTCAGCTCAGCACTCAGTGGAGCACCACAGAGAAACAATCACACAGGTTTAACATTCTCAAAATGAATTATTTTAATAGCGTGTACAGTGTGTGTATGTGTGTGTGGCTAGATGACCTCTTTTGAGTATTAAGCAGCAGCTCTTCAGCAGCCTGGGGATCTTCCTTCTTATAGCATTGGAACATGGAGAAGGACTCAATGAAACCCACCAGGTTCCTCACCGAGATCGACGGGTTCACCTGAACACGCTCAATCCTGTTTTAACATTATATTTCAGTATTATAAAGGCAAACAATACTGACATTTTAAAAATATCATTAAGATCATTTAACTGCATTTATTCAAGTCAGCAATAATAATAATGACTGCATTTCCCTTTTCAGGAACAACATTAAATCAGTTCCTTGTCCTTGATAATGGTGTAACAAGTTAATACTGCAGCTGTGTTTGAAGGACCAGTAGACAATGGTAATCTATTTAGCTAACACAGAGCTGTGTTTATGTTTGTGGGGTAATTACCTCTCTTTGTCGGGAAAAGGTATTGCTGAGAAGAGCTCCTCCAGCTTACCGTCAGCTACAGCTACCTGATTGTTAGTGTATGGTATCAGCACCTGCCTCACCTGCAAATTCATACATATTCATGTTTAACTATTTCATTATGTATGGAATTTGGATTGCATTATGTTGAGTCTGCCTGTCCGTATAAATAATGCAAACAATATGTATATGTAAAATAAATAAATAAATAAATGCAGTTGTGATATTTATTGATGACTGAAGGAGCGTTGTGGCAAATTGTCTTGTGGACAGGACAATGGACTATTAATACAAGACAATTGGATAATCAGGATATTACATTTTCTCATTATTTTAGATTGTTTGCTTTCAAAGTCTGTATTGGTATTATAACTAGTGTAATTGGTGTAATTATCATTGTCAAAAAAAAGAATTTGTTCATGTCTTGTAAAAATCAATGGTCAACATCTTTACTTGTAGTTACATAACTAAGAGCCCATGCAGAGCCCATGTGTAGCTACATCATGTCCATGTCTCGCTTTAGGTCCTACTATACGTCCCAACGCTGGCAGAATCAGGATGTCTGAGGAGCAGGGGCCAAAACAATGAAAAGGACACCTGCTATATGTAGTCGGCCACCAACCCACAAATTGGGCACTTTATCACTGTTTTATCTCCCTCGGGGGCATCCAAGAGTGCACTTTTGCTGCATTTTTTGGTGATTGACAATTGACCTACATAACGTCCACACTTATAGGTTATAAAATCTATTTTACTGTTTTAACCATCATTATTTATACCTAACCATGTACTTTTCCCTTTACCTTAAGCCAGTTGTTTTGTTACCTACACCTAACAAACCTGTTACTGTTTAGCCCGAGGTTAAGGTAGCTGTTAGCATTGAAAGAAATCTTTCACACCCGTACTTTCCAGGCCCTTCCAAAGTGGGCAAACCCAGACTGTAGCTCCAGCGTTGTTGGCCTCAATTTTGTGGGGTTATCCCTTTTAGCTTGATTAAACACAGGGCTGAGTTGCCAGAGTGAAATGACACCAAAGTCAACAATGTCATTTTTGAAGGTAAGCATCAGTCACCCCTCCAAAATGGCAAGTAGTAGTAGTACAGTGTAAATCATATAGCCCTGGGCATAGATTTAGGTAGGCATAGGTAAGCCCAGTTTAACAATGTGTGTGAAAAGGAGATAGCTGTTATCCTTAGCTCAGGGCTAAGGGGAGTCCAGCAAACTCAGAGGAGGCTTGACAGTAAAGTGGAAAAAAGCTGGTCCACGTCAAAGTTCAGTCTACATTAAGTGAGTCTGGACCATGTATCTTGGGTTAGCTGCAATTAGCTAGAGGATGTGTGGGCCTAACATAGGAAGTTTTTGATTTAACAAGAGCCCAGAGGAAGGTTTTTATTTATTTGGCTAGTTTTTTTATTTTGCTATCAACTCTCCATTTAGGTGTGTACACTGATCAGGTTTTTCATGATTCCCACAAAACTGGAGTCTACACACCCACCTCTGCATATATGTGATGGAGTCTTTCTCCACAGCCCTGGTAGTGAAGTCTGGTGTTCGTGTCACTGAAGCCCAGCAGAGCCATGCAACCCAGAGGCTTTAAAACCCGACTAGCCTCAGCCAGGAACCTCGATGGATGGAACCAGTGGGCTGCTGACGCTGCTGTCAACAAGTCTACGGAGCCATCTGGAAAAGGAAGCTCCTCTGCTGTCCCCTTCCTGCAGGCGAAACACATGGGTCACACTCTAAATACTTCTGAAACACTAGCATTTTTTTTCATCTAATTGAGACCTACCTGTATGTGATGTTAGAGTACCCCGGCACAGCTCTGGCCTCCTCCAGTTGACACTCACTAATGTCGATGCCCACCACTTCCTGGAAGTGCGGCGCCAGCAGTCGGGAATTCTGACCTGTCCCACATCCCAGATCCACTGCCAGCACATGTGGCTGTCCCTTCTGAGGACAGATATGCAGTATTTTTTTGTCGTTAAGTACTTGTTTTGTGCATTTATATGGACATATATTTGGCCATGGCATACCTTTTTGTCAAGGTATTGTAGAATAATGTTCTTGACCTCATCTGGAGGTGTAAAGCGATACTTTTGGTAGACGGAGGCATGATTCTTCCCCTCAAACAGCGGATAAGTCATGGTGGTGCGTCTTACTCTTCTCTTCGTGTTTTTCTCAAACCTCTGCTCCAAAACAGTCTCCTTTGTTCTTCTTTATTCCCTTTCAGTCTTGTTTGTTTTGTTCCTGTCCTTTTAGCGTCCTTTACTGCCTATATGGATTTTCTCTTATCTCGCACCTTCTTACCCTCCCACTTCCTAAAGTTAGGCAAACAGGGAAATAATCACTGAGTTATACAGTCATAACAGAGTGAATCAAGCAGCAGTCGCACAAGTTGGAGTACGGTACAAATACATTATGACTACACACATACAAATAAAACTGATCTTTTTGTTCAGGGAAAATGTTTCTTACTGGTCGAAGGCTTCTCTTGATGCCGCAACTCTTGATAACTGAGCTGTAGATCAGTGAACAATGCCTAACAGAGGTAGGGCCTCTTACTTAACCCTTTCATGCCTAGAGAACTTTTGCAGATTGTATTTAAACAGCTGCACAGCTGACATAACACCACAGGTCATTTAGGTTTATTATTAGGCGTCGACCTCTAGTGGCTATAGTTATTATGACGGGAGTATTAAGACCATGGGTCTCATTCATAAAACATAGAATCCATGCAAAAATGTCAAACGTACAACATTGAATATAAGTGCCAATGAAAGTTTGTAACCATCAGAACAGTTTCTACAAACATGTGAGGTCACTAGGTCAGCCATGTCTGTTTTCCCAATCTACTGCCGAAACCTATTGGTGGTTACACTCGTGTGTTTATCAAAGTTTGTTTTTCATTCTCTTGACCATTTGTGTAACTGAAAAACAACTTTGTTTTGGTTTGGTTACCTGGCGTGGCCCTCCAGGGTAGCAAAGCGTGTCTAATTGCTCTCATGGGATGATGGAGATAATGACCTGTTGACCATTTCCATCTTACATTAATAGCATTTGAAAAATAAAGTTTCCAGTTTACCATCCCATGGGCTCTCATTAGTGTTGATATCATCAAACACTGCATCCAAGGTGTCGAGAGAAACCCAAATTTATTTTCCTTTCACTTGAACGTCTTTCAAGTAGGTACACACTATTCCCCCAACCTCTGTGTTCAACACCTGGTGAAGATACACGGGGGATGTCTGGGCAATAAGGAGGACTGAGGAACTAAGAGAACTCATTACAGTAACCTTACATCACTCACGACCTATGTGCATAACCAGTCATATTAAAAAGTGTATTACGGTGTTTAAGATGAACAAATATGTTTCCATTTGTGTTGTTTTCTCATAGTTTGTCAATGAAGAATTGATATAGTGCATTCCTATTGGCCACAGAACCATTCTGTCTCTACAGTAAAAGAAGAAAACACACGGTGCACAGTGTCAGCGGCCAGTCAGTCATAAGGCAGCCAGACACTAAAGCATGCCCTGCTTTATCATCTATTTAACTCTAAATGACCATAAACACATGATGAGAATGTTCAGAGCTTATACATTAAGTGAGAAGTGGAGTCATTTTCGACTTTCATACAAAAAATATATTTTTGTAACCAGTGGGGTCGCTTGCTACTAGAAAGAATATAGGTTTATGGCACTTTTGCATTGGTTTCACATTTCAGGCTCGATATAAAGGTATAAGTACATACAGTGAATGCAAATAGCCTGGCTATACATATTGTGGCCTGCTGATAAACGGATTGGTGCACCAATATTCCTAAATTCCAAAAACCTCATATTACATATTTTCAAATAGCCATTCAAACCTCCTTTGATTTTAAAAAACAACACTTAATTTACACAGGGATTGACCAGCTGTGAAAATTTCGGATAACAGTAGACATTTAGTAGCAGAAGCTAGCTACATTTAAAAGCCTAGGCTAGCAGCCTTTTTAAGGAATTCCCGGCTGCAGGGTTTATTTATTTTTAAAGATGCTTTAATGGTAAATGATATAAACATGCCTTGGTTTGTCACTATTTATAGCATTATATATATAATACCACCACAGTTTTATCCGCTCCAGGCATCAATACAAAAAGTCTAATGTTAATTCTCTGACTCAGACAATGCAGACTTCACATTGTGTCAAAGTTGTGTACACAAGCTGAGACCAGACATCAGATTTGATCGTAACCTCCGGTCATGTCCAAATTAATACGATGGTATGCAAAAGTTTGGGCACCCCTGACAATTTCCATTAATTTTATCTATAAATCATTGAGTGTTTGGATCAGCAACTTCAATTTAATCTATCAAAAAACTGAAAATTAGTAAAACAAGGCTTAATGTGAAACTAGGCTTAATGGATTAACAGAAGATGTGCAATATGCATCAAAACAAAATTACACAGATGCATAAATTTGGGCACCCCAACAGAAAAATCACATCAATATTTAGTAGTGCCTCCTTTTGCAAAAATAACAGCTTCCTATAGCCTCTAATGAGTGTCTGGATTCTAGCTGGAGGTATTTTGAACCATTCCTCCGAACAAAACATCACCAGTTCAGTTAGACTTGATGGTTGCCTGCTTCAAATCATCCCACAGATGTTCAATGATATTCAGGTCTGGGCATTGGGTTGGCCATCCCAGAACATTGTACTTGTCCCTTTGCATGTGTGTCAGAGTAGATTTAGTAGAAACACAAAGGAAACGACTTTGAAATGTAAATGTTACACTTTTTTTTTACGTGGCTCAGTTTGTGAATCACATTTTTTTAATGTGACTTACATTTTATTGTCTTTTATAACGCCTTACCAGGAAGTTTTTTTTGCCCTAAACCATAGGTCAGTGGTTTTGTTGCATAAATTCACCAAAACTGCATCCTCTTTTACAACCGTGAACCGTATGTGAATGTATAATGATGTGTGCGCTATTTTTAGAACAGGGTATACATGTGCCCAGCACGAAACGGATCCCTATTTTTACTTTACATTGTTATTGTTGCCATGCTGCCTGCATGTAATTTGTGTGGTAAAGTGGTAGTTTTACGTAATTTTCTTCAGGCCAGGTTGATTTGAGCCCACGGGGAGTGAGTAAAGGTCAGGCTGTTATGGTGAGGTTGATGAGCTAATTAGAAACAAGCCATCGCAGAATTCTGCTTGATGAAGGAGCGAAATTCTGGACAGATGAGCAGCAGCAAAGGGATTCCAGTCGGTAATAAAGGGCCGGTCCACAAGAAACGGACTTCGACCCTGGCACTGGGCCATCCCCTGCTTCCTACCAAGTACACACTGGTTGTCACTACCGCTCCCAGGCGGTAGTGCTTTTATTTTGTCTTGTCCCTTCCTGTTTTAGTTTGAAGCCCTTCCTCCTGTTTCATGTCTGATGTTTTTACTTCCTGTGTTTCCCTCCTTTCCCGCCTGTGTGATTACCTCTCCCCGCCCTAATGTGTTTCACCTCTGTCTCGTCAATTCCCCCTCCCAGTGTATATATATACCCTGTGTCTCCCTTGTCTCAGTACCAGTTTGTCTTTCTTCAAGAATACTTACCAGCGTTACTGCTCCGACTCCGGCCCGGTTCCGACCTGTTTGCCTCCTGACTCCCGACCCAGCCTTGCCCTTGCCTGTACCTTCGCCTCTTGGAAGGATTCAATGGATTTGGACCTTTTTCGAACGGTATCACTCTCCACTCGCCTTAAGCATTTGTACCTTTGCCTGCTTCTCTGCTCTCCCGGTGTTGACTCTGCTCCTCTAACTGACTGCCTTCTGCCTGACCCTAGTTGGAGTATTTACCAGCCGAACTCTCAAGCTGATACCAAGCCTTCGTTCTGGTGTTCTGTCTCCTGCCTGCTCCCGTCCGGTGGCCTCCGGAACCCTGCTGAAAATTCCCCCTTTAAAATCCTGTTGTGTGAGCCTGACCATTGCTTATTAAAGACTTTTATTGTAATTCAAATTTTTGCCTCTGGGTCGTGCATTTGGGTCCTCCTGTCTACTCTCCGGCGTGACACTGGTTTCACACAGCTGGATATCACAAAACTGCATGAAATGACAATGAGTTCATTTCACGTGGAACAAAAAGCTAACTTTCACTCAGGAGAACAAGGTTTGTGTCACGTGTGAAAACAAAAGTGAACAACTTTTTACGTAACTCCTGTGGCTCACAACTAATTAACACTGAGTTCCGTGCTGGTGGCGCGTAATTTTCACACATTAGGTGCCACCAGTACAGAATTCCGTGTTAAGTCATGGTCATTTCACGTAATTTTTTGGGATAAGGTTGGTTTCACAACTGTATCTGGCACGATTGTAGTGTTTTTCAGTGACGGAAGACAGAACGACAAGCACTCAAAGTACTAAAACCAGTTTTTGTGTATGTTCCCAACATTTTGCCATGATGACTCTCTTATCGTTTTGTTTTTCATTTCTCTGTCAAAGCACTTTGTAAGCTGTTGTTTTTAAAGCTGCTTTAAATAATTAAGGTTATTTTTAAAAAGTTTAGTTAATGCTGATGACAAGACTTTTGTTCATATCTTAACTTGCAGAATTTAGGGGAAAAGATGTTGTCAATGCCATTTCCATTGCAAAGGAAATAATAGTATTGGTTCATTTGTTTTGGTCCATCCTATATTCCCCATAGAGTGATGACTGCGATGGCAAAACTATTCGTGACAGGGTAAAAAGGCTTCAGATGCTCCTGTTGCAGATACCCGCTGTGCTGGACAGCATAAACAACATACAGGACTAGTGATTATATACAGTTAATATAACACTTGCCATTGTAATCTCACTTATTTACTTGTTTTTATTGGCTCTTGATTATGCGTACATGTTCGTGACTCTCTTAATCCTCTTGCATCAGTGCTTTCCATCGCTGCCACTGCCTTGAATAATGACTGAGCTGAACAGGTAACAAGGAGCTGCAGCTGCATTGTAACTGTTGACAGAATCCAGCTGTACAACCTCTGCTGCTGTCTACGGAGTAAATGGATAACACTTCTTATCCCGCCTATTTTAACCTCACCATGTTTGTGAACATAGGCAACTATCGCTACCTA
>CAFUXE010000035.1:180004-194521 GCA_903364295.1 Serranus cabrilla | reverse complement strand
GTCTTGCTCCTTGTAAAATGTCTTTAGCTGCATGTATAGAGTGTTTTTTATCATTAAGATTCAAAGTGGGGAATCATAGGCCTCTTTTGTGTTTGGAAGTATCTAAAATGACAAAATGACTTTACTCTAAATCACATAAGATTTGGTTTTGTTTATTAACATTATTAACATTTAGTCTAGTCTAGGTAATTGTACAGTGATACATATTATTTAACATGTGAATGCATATCTCAGATAACTCTGATAAAGACAATGCTTTACTTTACTTTATAAATCACACTCTGTGGCCACTTCACTGTATGTATCCCTGTATTCAGGAATAAAATTAATTAAATAAAATCTGAAATGTGTATCCTCCTTTTTTTGCAATTTAAAGGCCATTGACCTGCTGGATGTTTAACATCCAGCTCTCTATTCTACCATCAGAACCGGCCAGAACTCTGACACCGGAGCTCGACAAGTATGCTAATAACTTTGCATCCATTACATTACTGGCAAGTCTCTGAAACAACTTCATATCCAAAATCCTGAACTATCCCTTTAAGCTCTGTACCTAAGTATACTTTCCTGTCAACTACCTAAACTGTATGATCTTATATTTTTACTTATCATACTGTATGTGATGCCTTCACCGTAAGTCTCTAAACTGCAGTACAAAATGAATGCTGTTATTTTATTTCCATGTCTTCATGGTTACATGGATCATGACGTGTGGCTTTTTAGACTGTGTGATTGTGCGTAGTTTGTACTGTTTGTACTACAAAGAATAAAAATTCTTGCATATTATCAGGGAAATCTGTTGGAAATATAATTCCAGCGTTGCACCAAAGCAGAATTGATTGGATTGGATTGTTCATTCAGAACAGTTTCAAGGCCTCAACACGCAGCATCATTAACGATTATTGTGGCCTTCTGGCTGACCCCATGGCGGGTTCAAGAGTTTGTTTTTTAACCAAAATGTGGTGATGCTCAGAAGATGTGTGGCACTGAATGAAACAAGCCAGTCAACATGTTGACATCTGCTGCTTGTAGCACCCTATAATTTAATAATTTCCTGATAATGTAATAACACCTGAAAATGTAATAAAATTTTCCCTTAACTTGATCGGACATGTATTAAAACGCTGTAATGTAATAACTTCACCAGTAATGTAATAAGATATCCTAAATTATATTGTAATACAATCTTTACTGACAATGTAATACCCTATTACTACATTATTGGTAATTTATTACATTTTCAGGATTTTTTAAAAACTCATTATGTAATACTTGACAGAAAATGTAATATATATGTTTATTTTCAATCCAGAGTTCTACATTTTGTGTTTTGAGAATCTAAGTATGTTATATACACCGGATTTGAAACAACAGAAAGATTATTGGGTTAAATTGCAGACCCTGAGAACCATACAGACATATGCACATGTGCAGATATGCAGGGACATGTAACTACATCCTGGTCTTACTGAGTGGGTGATGGATTTACCTCCTTGGGAGACCAGAACTCCAGCTTCTGAGCAGCACTGGAGACCCCAGGTAACTCTTCTTCACAGATTTCCAACAAATCACTACCCCATTGTATTACAATATCAGTCAGGATATTTTATTATATTATTGGGTTTTATTACATTTTCGATCAAGTTAAGTGCAAATTTTATTACATTTTCAAGCGTTATTACATTATCAGGAAATGATTACATAGGGTGCTACACTCCTTTTATGTTATACTACGTTTCAGTTTTTCAATGTACCATAATGCTACATATTACCTTCATGAATGACGGCCAAACGTGAAGAGTTTTCTGTTATATTTTGATATCTGATTAGCAGAAAAGCTTTTAATATAGCCCTGGTTAATAGCAGAAAATAACATGCTGGCCTTAATTTTCTTCAAACATAATGTGAGTCGAAATTGTGAAATTAACCTAAAAAAAACTATAGCTCACTAAAGAATTAGTATCATACAAACCAGAGAACATAAACCTGCTTATCCCCAAACCAAGATAGCGGTGAGCTTGTGACATCACACTATCTTCACAAATGGTGAGTAATCTTACACAGTTACTGCTGTCTTGTGGATGCATAGGAATAATTTCTGACAACATGCACAGCAGATGCTCATAAAGGACAAAAAACACACAGGCAGCCATCATGTGTTAAAAGCAAATTTCACCGCCCGAAGAGTCATTATCTAACCTCACCGTAGATTGTAATTATCAATCTAAGCACCACAAAGATCAACATATCTCAACACATAATATTTTAACATTATTATTATATCGCTTATGATAAAAAAAATAGTCAACGACTTTGCTAATACAGCCAAACATCAACCGGGTGCAATAACACAAGGCATAGCAAGCCAGCTAATATTAGCCTACTTACTAGTCCAGCAAGAGATCCAGCTCAGAAACTCTCTTAAAGCCAGTCCAAGGCTTAGTCTTGTCCAGTGGCCTCTTGCTTGGGCATTCTCCACTGTAATGATAAAAACAACAGTGCCCTGCAGTTTTACAGTTAACTGCAAAAACCTCCATTGCCTTGATTTGGTATATGTGTGAAAACTCTGATTTCTAATGTAATGCATGCTGGAATCAGGACTGGGCGATATGGCCTCAAATCAATATCACAATATATTGAGCAGTTCACCTCGATAACGATAAATTAAATAACTACTTCACTGCCAAAAAAAAAAGTTTGGCCATTAGATAGGGCTGTGGCAGTTATATTGATAGTATGACTCCCCTGGACCTATTTATTGCAATTATTTTTGCCATTTTAAAGGACTGGAAAACTACATTGTCTGAAAATAAACAAAGAAAATACAAATGAAGTACTTTTAGTTGTTAAGATTTATTGAACAGTTGATAAGCACAGATTACTTGAATTGAGAAAGACTGAATACATTTAAAAGTATACACAGCAAAATTAATAGAAGTTCTTATTAAGAACGTAATCGCCGTCAATAGCGATCAAGACGAGCACCACACATGTGTTGTACCAGTGTTGTTTGGGTGCCAGTGTCGGCTCTAAAAGCCAGGAGCAACATCTGTAAGCAGAAGATGTATTCTGTGGTTGTTGTTATTATAGTTTCCGAGAGAGCGGAGACGTATACACTGATGTAATGACATGGCTGTCGAGCCTGTGGAAAAGCAAACAGGGTCGGAGCCGGCCTTTTTGTTACAGACTGGATGGGGTGGAATCGCATCTCTGACGTAGTCCTAAGGGACACGAGAACATAGCCTACCTACACACAACCAAAACCAACTTTAAAAAAAAATAATTTTATACCGAACATACCGACATGGGCAAAATGACGTCGGTTTTCGTTGTAAATTTCGGCATCAGTACATTTTCGGTTTATTGCCCAGCCCTAGCTGGAATAACAGGAGATTGGCCCAAAAAAAAATTTAATTTCAGTCTGTGTATTGTATGCTTTACTCGTATAGTAGATTGCAGCATAGAAAAAAGACAGAAAAAAAGAAAGCTTTTGATTGGCTGCTTTCAGTTCCCAGCCCATACCTAGCTGTAGTCATACATTATATTATTAACAGTGACAAGAGGTAGCGGTCCCTTTGTTAGAGATGGAGGTACACAACACAGGTGAAAATACAACAGTTTGTTACCATCATGGATAATGTCTCTCTAATAACACTGTTTGTTCTTTCAGGGTTAAATGAAACAAAGAATTACCAAATTGTTCTCTTCATTCTCACTTTACTGTGTTACTGTTTCATTGTGCTGGTAAATTTTTGTCTCATTGTCACCATCATCTTGGATAAAAACCTGCATGAACCAATGTATATTCTGTTGTGCACTTTCTGCATGAATGGACTTTATGGGACGGCAGGTTTCTACCCCAAGTTTCTGTGGGATCTGCTTTCTCCCGTTCATGTTATCTCTTATTCTGGGTGCCTGCTTCAGGCTCTGGTAATGTACTCATTTGCCTGCAGTGATCTGTCTATTCTTGCAGTCATGGCATACGACAGATATGTGGCTATATGTCGACCCCTGGAGTACCACTCAGTCATGTCAAAGCAAAGAGTCTTCAAGTTAGTCTGTTTCTCCTGGTTGACACCTTTCTGTGTTATAGGCACAAATATTTTTCTGACATCTAGATTAAAGTTATGCAGCCAAATTATTGCCAGGCTTTATTGTGTGAATTGGGTTATTGTCAGACTTGCTTGTTTCCCAATTGACACTGTTGTAAACGGAACATTTGCATATATTACAATAGCCATGTACATCTTTACTGGCTGTTTTATACTTTGGTCCTACATGTTTCTCATCAAAACTTGTGTGAATTCTATAGAAAACAGGAAGAAGTTCATGCAAACATGTGTGCCACATTTAACTGCCGTGCTCACTTTTCTTGTGGCCATAGTTTTTGATGTCATTAGTATGCGATTTGTTTCAAGAGATTTACCTCAAACCTTTCAAAACTTTATTTCAATAGAATTTCTTGTCATACCTCCTATTATGAATCCTCTCATTTATGGTTTCAAGTTGACCAAAATAAGAAACAGAATTTTGGGTGTTATTACTTTTAAAAGCAAATATTAAGATCATTAAAATAACATTAAATTAAATACACACTGTTTAACCAGCTATTGGCTGTTTCGCTGGCATCAAATGTAATATCAACATTTAGCATATAATTGCATAATGTCTTGCTCCTTGTAAAATGTCTTTAGCTGCATGTATAGAGTGTTTTTTATCATTAAGATTCAAAGTGGGGAATCATAGGCCTCTTTTGTGTTTGGAAGTATCTAAAATGACAAAATGACTTTACTCTAAATGACATAAGATTTGGTTTTGTTTATTAACATTATTAACATTTAGTCTAGTCTAGGTAATTTTACAGTGATACATATTATTTAACATGTGAATGCATATAACTCTTATAAAGACAATCCTTTACTTTATAATTCACACTCTGTGGCCACTTCACTGTATGTATCCCTATATTCAGGAATAAAATAAAATAAATTAAATAAAATCTGAAATGTGTATCCTCCTTTTTTTTTGCAATTTAAAGGTCATTGACCTGCTGGATGTTTAACATACAATGCACCTATTATAAGAATAAAAACTTTAACTTAAAAAACACAGCAAATTATGATCAAGATGTGAATAATTCTGCCTCTGACTATAATAAGTGTGACTCAACCTCTGTGTCCATTGTGAACATCACATTAACACACCAGGTGTGTGTGTGTGTGTGTGTGTGTGTGTGTGTGTGTCGGTGGGAGAGATGTGCACATAGTAAAGCAGATATAGACAGAAAAGAGAGAGAAGTTTTTTCACATTCACTGAAATCCACTTGAGGCCACTTTTACTTTTGAGCTCAAAGCAAAATTTATAGCGCATAGTGACATTATTAGTTGTAATACCTGGTTTCTGATATGCACAGGCCCATTGTATTGTGGTGCAATGGGTGACCTTTTAGTGTACACATAGTTTTGTGGAGTAAAACCTTGTAGTTTCGTGACCCTGCCAGCTTGCAGGAACTATCTATTCTACCATCAGAACCGGCCAGAACTCTGACACCGGAGCTCGACAAGTATGCTAATAACTTTGCATCCATTACATTACTGGCAAGTCTCTGAAACAACTTCATATCCAAAATCCTGTAAGGTAAAGTATACTTTCCTGTCAGCTACCTAAACTGTATGATCTTACATTTTTTACTTATCATACTGTATGTGATGCCTTCACCGCAAGTCTCTAAACTGCAGCACAAAATGAATGCTGTTACTTTATTTCCATGTCTTCATGGTTACATGGATCATGACATGTAGCTTTATAGACTTTGTGATTGTGCATATGTAGTTTGTACTGTATGAAGTTCCATGCTTGGGCTGCACAATAAAGAATAAAAATTCTTGCTTATTATCATGGAAAAACTGTTGGAGATATAATTCCAGTGCTGCACCAAAGCAGAATTGATTGTATTGGATTGGATTGTTGAACAGTTTCAAGGCCTCAACACGCAGCATCATTAACGATTATTGTGGCTTTCTGGCTGACCCCATGGCGGGTTCAAGAGTTTGTTTTTTAACCAAAATGTGGTGATGCTCAGAAAATGTGTGGCACTGAATGAAACAAGCCAGTCAACATGTTGACATCTGCTGGCCAACATCTTGCACTGCACTGGTGTTAAAGGATCCAAGTCAAGGTATCATGAGACAGTGAGGACAGACTAACAGACTTGATGAGTCAGTCTGAGACAGGGAATTATTGGGATAAGAGTCTGAAATTAGACATAAAACATACATCTAGAGGGAAAATAATCTTTATCCTCTTTTCTTCTTCATCATTGGGACTAGTAGTTAATGTATCACTCTGCTTTACGGCTGTCTGAAAGCGTTTCTTACATTAAAGACGGAGAAATACTTGCTTTTTAACAAATTGTTCAGGTAGACAACCTTCTGTGTTGTGAATAAAACTGTTCACGTATTGTTCATGGATGATTCCACTATTGTGCAGACAAGAGAAGTCAGACTGTATACAAAAGTAAAGAAAGCAGCAAATAAAGATCACTTACTTCATGATATCAACACACCATCTAATGTGTGATTGCTTGTAATAATAATAACACCAAAAATCCAATATGATCCAATATCCGATATATCATATGGTCATGAATGACAGCCAAACAGGAAGAGTTCTCTGTTATATTTTGCTTTCTGATCAGCAGAAAAGTTATAAAATAGCCCTGGTCAATAGCAGATAATAACATGCTGGCCTTAATTTTCTTCAAACATAATATAAGTCGAAATTGTGAAATTACCTAAAAAACAAACAAACTGAAGCTCACTAAGGACTTAGTATTGTGCAGACCAGAGAACACACACCTGCCTTTTTCTCAAACCAAGCTGCAGTGAGCTTGTGATATCACACTATTTTCCCAAATGGAGAGTAATCTTACACAGTTACTGCTGTCTTGTGGATGCATAGGAATAATTTCTGACGTGGATAGCAGATGCTCCAAAAGGACAAAAAACACACAAGCAGCCATTATGTGTTCAAAGTAACTCTGTCAGTAAAGAATCTCCAGCCGGACAGACATTATCTAACCTTATCTTGGATTGTAATGACCAATCTTAGCACCACAAAGATCAACATATTTCAACACATAATATTTTTAATAAAATTGTCAACGACTTTGCTAATACAGCCAAACATGAACCAGGTGCAATAACACAAGGCATAGCAAGCCAGCTAATATTAGCCTACTTACTAGTCCAGCAGGATCCAGCTCAGAAACTCTCTTAAAGCCAGTCCAAGGCTTAGTCTTGTCCAGTGGCCTCTTGCTTGGGCATTCTCCACTGTAATGATAAAGACAACAACACCCTGCAGTTTTAAAGTTAACCGCAAAAACCTCCATTGTCCTGATTTAGCAAATGTGTGAAAACTCTGATTTCTAATATAATGCACGTTGGAATAGTGGGAGATTATACCAAACTGCTGTGATGACAGTAATGACCTCATCACTGTGGTAAAGTCATGTGACCACGGTGTTGCAGTTAATGTCCCAGCACTATTCTGAACCCAGTTCTATTGCATGGCTGTGGTTCAGACTCAACACTGACTCATACGAACCTCGGTGAAAAGGTTTTTTAATCCATTTTCACAGTTCCTTTGGTTTTATATATTATTTCATTGCTCCGACTTTCAATCTGAAAGTTGATTAGCTGATTTGAATTCCCAGCTCATGTGTTGCTGTATTCTGTCTGAAGAAATGATGTGAATGTATGTCATTTGTAAGAAAAATTCATTGAATCATTTATTTGCATTCAAGGTTAATGGTTCAAAGAATGCTAGGGCGAATGGTCGGCCCCCCACTGTTTTAACCTCACCAAATCTGGCCCTCTTAGCAAAAAGTTTGGACACCCCTGGTCCAGTACCTTGATTCTTCTCTACCACATCATCCCAGCTCTCCATATGCATTAAACCTTTCTGAACCAAATCCACATTGGTGTGGTCTTTGTTGTTGAACTTAAACATGCTTCAACAAACCATTAAACTACATATGTTGTAATTTAATGTCAGATTGTATGTCCTGACTGCCACTTGAAAAGTATTTATAACAAATGGTAAAACCTTAGGAATGTATTCTTACTTTACTAATCATGAACAAAACTAAACTGTATTAATCATGAAAAAAATGTAATTTTCTAAGTTATTTCAGTCTGTGTATTGTATGCCTTACTCGTATAGTAGATTGCAGCAAAGAAAAAAGACAGAAAAAAAGAAAGCTTTTGATTGGCTGCTTTCAGTTCCCAGCCCATGCCTCGCTGTAGTCATACAAGATATTATTAACAGTGACAAGAGGTAGCGGTCCCTTTGTTAGAGATGGAGGTACACAACACAGGTGAAAATACAACAGTTTGTTACCATCATGAATAATGTCTCTCTAATAACACTGTTTGTTCTTTCAGGTTTAAATGAAACAAAGAATTACCAAATTGTTCTCTTCATTCTCACTTTACTGTGTTACTGTTTCATTGTGCTGGTAAATTTTTGTCTTATTGTCACCATCATCTTGGATAAAAACCTGCATGAACCAATGTATATTCTGTTGTGCACTTTCTGCATGAATGGACTTTATGGGACGGCAGGTTTCTACCCCAAGTTTCTGTGGGATCTGCTTTCTCCCGTTCATGTTATCTCTTATTCTGGGTGCCTGCTTCAGGCTCTGGTAATGTACTCATTTGCCTGCAGTGATCTGTCTATTCTTGCAGTCATGGCATACGACAGATATGTGGCTATATGTCGACCCCTGGAGTACCACTCTGTCATGTCAAGGCAAAGAGTCTTCAAGTTAGTCTGTTTCTCCTGGTTGACACCTTTCTGCATGATGGCCATTAATATTTTTCTGACATCTAGATTAAAGTTATGCAGCCCAGTTATTGCCAGACTTTATTGTGTAAATTGGATAATTGTTAAACTTGCTTGTTTCCCAGCTGACACTGTTGTAAACAACATAGTTGCATATATTACAATAATCATTTATGCCTTTCATGGTTTTTTTATTGTTTGGTCCTACATGTTTCTCATCAAAACTTGTGTGAATTCTATAGAAAACAGGAAAAAGTTCATGCAAACATGTGTGCCACATTTAACCTCTTTACTTACTTTTCTTGTTACCTTACTTTTTGATGTCATGAATATGCGTCTTGGTTCAAGAGATTTACCTGAAAACCTTCATAATTTAATTTCAATAGAATTTCTTGTCATACCTCCTATTATGAATCCTCTCATTTATGGTTTTAAATTGAACAAAATCCGGAGTAGAATTCTGGGTTTTATTGCTTTTAAAAGCAAATATTAAGATTAATTAAAATGAAATCTAAAATAAATATGCAGTACTTAAGCAGCTGTTACTGGAGTTAAAGTATCAGACTAAAGAATGAAGGTTTTGCATATTTTACCAAACTCATCATGTCTTGCAGAATGTAATTTTAGCTGACAAATTGTTCTTTGTGACATTTTATTTCCTTTTTGTGTGTATTATGTTGTCCAAGATTAATTAGTTTAAAACCGCAGTGTGCATATATTCTGGCTTTATATTTTTGCAATGTGGGAACAAGCAGACACGATGTCCACCTTCACATACAGTCTAACCTTTGGTCCTATATGATTCTCATCACAACGTGTAAGAACAGGTAAAGATCATCCTAACGGGTGCCACTTTTAATCTCCTTGCTCACTTTTTTTTCATTATGAAAATGTGAATTGCCCTGAAAATATTTTCCTTTCCTTTGTTGCAACAGGAGATTCTTGTCACAGCTCGCTTTATGAACGGTTTCATTGACAAAATGTGGAACAAATTTGTTGGTTATAATTTTTGTCTTCTGTGTTAAAGTAACTCATGTGCTGTACTTTTACAGTTTCTAATGCATTACAATATGCATATACAAATATACACTGCACATAAATGTTTTATCAAATATTGAAGTCTTTTGCTTAAAGCCTCTCGTGGAAGGTTTGCATTCTATTGAATCTAAATTTATGTTCCCTTACAAGGGCCTGGTGGATTTTTGCATATGTTTTCTGTGTCAATTACGTTGAGTTTACTTGTAGTAAAATAGGCTACATAATATTGCATTGCCTGGTTCTATATTCTCAAACGGTCTCCACTTAATGAAGGGCATATTTATTCATATTCATATTATCTGCCTTTAGCTGATTTCCTATGTGCTGATTGTTTTTCCAACATTTGTGTTCTTCTCTTTTATTAAGGCACAATGAAAAGGATTTTCCTCAGAAAAATCTATAGACTCAAACAAAAAAAAATCCCTCTCAATACTGACTTCTGACTCACTAGAAGTGTGTGTCAGACCCTGCCCTCTGTTTTTCTTTATTGTCTTCTCCGTTCATTCTGCTGTGTTCAGGACATTTCTGGGCCTGGCTGACAACTTTAACTTTATGTGCCACGGTGCGATCTCCTCCTTGCATCTGCTGTCTCAATGTTGAATATTTAAGGCAGACTTCAGAAACCAAGCCCTGTCTCGTCTTCAATGCACTCAATGAAGGAAAATCATATCTCTTCATCCCCACGACTCTCATGCCTTCATCCCCTCAGCCCTAACCTCTTCCTTCCATCCCCTTCATCCATCACCCCTTGGCCCTTTCCCCCAGCCTCCCTGTTACAGCTGTGTTGTATTGTTTTATTTCCTGTGCTATTGTCGCCTCTTCCCTCTTCAGCAGCTCTGCCTTGGTGCACTGCATGGCCCCGGAAGGAGTTCTCCCCACACAGGCGAGGCTTCTTGCATGGGGATCACCTGTCTTGTCAAATTCTAGCCTGGTATTCTGTATTGTGGTATGTCTATTTATTATGAATCCCAATTGTTTGAAGGTGTTCAGTTCAATATGGGAGTGTTGTTCACCCCAACAGTGCCTCTTAAGGGTGGTGTCAACACCACTTGACCCCATCTCTTCTCTTTACCCTCTTCATCCATCCCCTTGACTTCTGCATCTATCACCCCTAGACCCTTACCTCTTCTTTTTATCCTCTTCATCCGTTCCCCTCTACCCCTTCCTCTGTAACACCTCAACTCCAATCTGTTCCTCTTTTCCCTTCATCATCACCCCTCTGCCCCTTCTTCCAGCACACTTTGACTCCCAGCGTCCCTGTGACAGCTGTATCGCATTGTGTTATATTACAGTGCAACTGTGCTTTTCTTTTTCCTCTCCAGCAGCTCTGACCTGGTGCATCATCGATGTGGTGCGTTACTGAGAAGCATCCGGCTGACAAAGTGGGTGTGCACCCTGTTACTCACCACTTGTCCCTCTTTTTTTACATTACATTAAACGTTTCTGAACCAAATCCACATTGATGTGGTCTTTGTGTGTGAATTAACTTAAACATGCTTCAACAAACCACTAAACTACATATGTTGTAATTTAAGTGAGATTTTATGTCCTGACTGCCACTTGAAAAGTATTTATAACAAATGGTAAAACCTTAGGAATTTAATCTTTCTTTATTAATCATGAACAAAAGTTAACTTTATTAATCATGAAAAATTTTAATTTATTGTTTATATATGTAAGTTATTTCAGTCTGTGTATTGTATGCCTTACTCGTATAGTAGACTGCAGCAAGGTAAAAAAAAAAAAAAAAGAGGGGGAAAAAAGACAGAAAAAAAGAAAGCTTTTGATTGGCTGCTTTCAGTTCCCAGCCCATACCTAGCTGTAGTCCTACATGATATTATTAACAGTGACAAGAGGTAGCGGTCCCTTTGTTAGAGATGGAGGTACACAACACAGGTGAAAATACAACAGTTTGTTACCATCATGGATAATGTCTCTCTAATAACACTGTTTGTTCTTTCAGGGTTAAATGAAACAAAGAATTACCAAATTGTTCTCTTCATTCTCACTTTACTGTGTTACTGTTTCATTGTGCTGGTAAATGTTTGTCTTATTGTCACCATCATCTTGGATAAAAACCTGCATGAACCAATGTATATTCTGTTGTGCACTTTCTGCATGAATGGACTTTATGGGACGGCAGGTTTCTACCCCAAGTTTCTGTGGGATCTGCTTTCTCCCGTTCATGTTATCTCTTATTCTGGGTGCCTGCTTCAGGCTCTGGTAATGTACTCATTTGCCTGCAGTGATCTGTCTATTCTTGCAGTCATGGCATACGACAGATATGTGGCTATATGTCGACCCCTGGAGTACCACTCTATCATGTCAAAGCAAAGAGTCTTCAAGTTAGTCTGTTTCTCCTGGTTGACACCTTTCTGTGTGATAGGCACAAATATTTTTCTGACATCTAGATTAAGGTTATGCAGCCGAATAATTGCCAGACTTTATTGTGTGAATTGGGTTATTGTCAGACTTGCTTGTTTCCCAGCTGACACTCTAGTTAACAACATAGTTGCATTTATTACAATAATCATTTATGTCTTTCATGGTGGTTTAATAGTTTGGTCCTACATGTATCTCATCAAAACTTGTGTGAATTCTATAGAAAATAGGAAAAAGTTCATGCAAACATGTGTGCCACATCTAGCCTCCTTGCTCATTTTTCTTGTGACCATACTTATTGATATTATGATTATACGATATATTTCAAAAAAATTACCGCAACATGTTGAAAACTTCATTGCAATAGAATTTCTCATCATACCTCCTATTATGAATCCGCTTATTTATGGTTTTAAATTGACCAAAATTCGATTCAGAATTCTGGGTTTTATTAATAGTAAAATGAAATAATATGGGTATACCTCATTCATTCTCTTACAAATTAGAGAAACTCAAATGTCTTAACTTTCAGAGATATAGTCCTTCCTGTTTGAGACATGTAAAATCACAAATGTGTATTTTACACAAAGCAGAATAGTAATGCTGCATTTAAACATGCAATGATGGTTCTTTTTTATTTGACTGTACACTTGCATTTTATTGAATTAAATGTGTGTTGACTTGTGTGAGGATCTTTTACTCTCTTTCTTTCATTTGACTGAACGTACTAAACTAAAATCCTATTTGAGGTGTATATCGTGATGGAAGGCATAGCCCTCATATTTATATGTAAGTTGTTATTGATCATTTTGGATAATATATGATGCAGTAAATGCAGTGATGGTGGTTTTATGTTTTGTCAAACACGGAATTGGCAGTGTGAGTAAGGTGAAGCATTAATGTAATGTTATGGTGTGAAAATATTTATACCACAGCCATTTTCACCCCCAACCCCCAAAGTCCACCAGAGGCCCTTATAATCCTTGGGATTTCATGGCAGGTGGGGAAATGTATTTCCTTGAATGTGTTATGAGCGAGGCCGGCGGCATGTACTGCCTCCACACCACTCGGCGGCGGTAAATCACCATTTCCTTCACCGGACAGCGACAAAAAACCAAGCCGAGGAAGAGTGCCCGACAGCAGACTGTGAACACTGCAGTACATGCGACCGTACAACCGCTCTCAGCCTCTGCTCCTTTTTTCCTCCAACGCCAGCGACGACACGGAGGAAAACACTCATCTGTGTTTTGAAGTAAAGTGGCGGAGAAGAATTCAACGTCTCCGGAAACGCGAACTTTCCAATTCAGCACGAACCGTGAGTAGGCTTAGCGTGTTATTTTTGGGCTGCGGAGGATGAAACAAACGGGGTTGCTAATATGATTTGGGTTCCGGTTGTGTTTATGTAATATTAGGCTGGTAATCCTCTAGAACAGCGCGGACGCTGGGGACCCACCGGTCAAATTTACATCTGCCGTCTACCATAAATACTAGTACTTGTACCTCTGGACGCGTTGTGAAATTACCTTGTGTGTATGCAGCGCGACAGTGGGATATATGGCTGTCATCTTACCTCAGCTTTACCCTGTCAGTGGTGCCTGTGAAGGTCTACCCGGGAGACCGCATCATGCACAATTCACTGGAATACAGTAATATTCACGCTGGCATGCTAGCTGCTGCAACGTATCCAGGCGGCATGCAGGTGTGTGGTGCAGTGTCACAATCTGCTCCCGTCTCTGCACACACGCTTGTATAGCTTGTTGGACTCTTGTATGGAGAGAAAAAGCTTGAACCATGTAGGCTACACATACACTATGAGGTATTAGAAGTGCCTCCTTTCAGCTCTTTTAAGCCATCAGGGAAGTAATTGTTGTTTGAAAGTGTAACAGCTGGGTTATTCAAAACGCAGTAACACGGAACCTGCTCTCCCTGTTGCTTTACACAAAGATGAGATGTGGTTTTGCTGTACCGTGCATACCGTTTCTGAATCCAGAGAGTGAGTTTCCCCACATTGCACCTTTAGCTGTCAGTGCTCTGGCAGCAATGCATGTGTGTAGTCAGTTATCTTTTTTAGTGTGCACCTTTTTGAGGTTATCTGAGGTAGCTTTGCCCTAAAATTCTTGCAGCCACAGACTGCAGCCACACACTGGCAGTAAGACAGTCCCCAGCATTTACATTCAGGACAAAAAAATAAAAGAATCTGAAGATGATCATCTTTGTTGTTTTATATTAATAATTCTTTCTTTTTTTTTTTTT
>CAFUXE010000035.1:167311-179950 GCA_903364295.1 Serranus cabrilla | reverse complement strand
TTTTTTTTTAGAGGAAAACATGAATGCCTCTCTCTTTAAACATTAAACATTTAAATTAAGCATATATTATGCATAAGACCCAGGGGCAATGTGACTTAACTTGAGGATTACTCAAACATAAAGTGTACTTGAACCTTACAAATGACAGGAACATATTGTGCTTCAGGAATTCATCACTTTTTAAAAAGTGGAGGGTTATAACTAATTCTTTTCAGGCTCTAAAATTATGTTTGGCTTGTTAACATTTTGTCAGTATGGGTTCTTATAGTTTTTCTGAATCTTTCAAACCTCGTTGTGAACTTGTTTATGATAGAATTATAAACTCTAAACTAATTTAATGACGCTATATGAATTCATTTATAACTGATAGTAACTAATTGTCAAATAATCAGCAGCACGCAGTTGCAAAGCGGTGTGTTACAGAGTGATAGAAAAATCTCTGGCTGAGTACAGACAGCAGATGGGAAGAGACACAGACAAGTTTATGCTTGTTAAACAGGCATTTTGATAAGTTACTCTTATCATGTTTTACTTGCTAAGGTTTTATTGGCTACACAGTGACAAGCGTAGCCTGTGTTTTCTCTCTCTCTCTGTACTCTACAGTGTAAAACTGATACATCAGTCTAGCTCTGGTTAGCAGAAACCTGTACCTCTGGTCTTACACTATACGGTAGCCTGATAGTGCCAATTAATTTAAAAGCTTAAAAAGAAATAAAAATCTGACAAAGTGTAAAACATGAAATCCCCCCTTTAGAATAGTTCCTATTGAATACAAGGGATGCACCACTTTATCTGTTGAATATTAGTACCAGCTGATATTTGCCTTATCAAATGCAATTGGCATACCCGCATACAAGACCAGAGGTAGTGTCGGATGTGTTGCGCTGGCTATATGTGCTGGTTATTTGTGGTCAGACTTGGATATCATTTTAATTTTATAACGATTTATTTTTGTCCTTGGCACAATGATAATAAGTTCACCTGTCTGGGACAGTTGAGGTTTGGACGTCCAGCCATGTCCCCAAGTCTCCACCACTAGTTCATCAGTGCGTCAGCCTGGTAAACTCTGTGTTAATAGGGCAGCTAAAAACCCCTTCAGTCCTCACCAGTTTTGTGGCATGTGTCATGTAGCTCTCCATTGTGAGAGCCATCCAGCAGTGACAGCCATGAACTTGGCAAAAATAAAACAAGAAGAACGCAACTTGCTCGTGCTAAGTTCGCACGAAATATATAATCCACAATATATGTATATTTTTTATTGTTTAAGTAATCTTAATAATCACTCAAAATTCTCATTGTCAGTGAACGGTTAAACTTTTCTCCTCAATTAGCCTTTTCAAGAGATAGATTTAAGCTGCTAGCTACTGCGTAAACAGGCTTTTATTTTTTGGAAAAGTCTCAGTGCTTACTCTTTGAGTGGGCAGCAAGATGCAGTTAATTTTCAACATGCTAGTTTTGTGGTGTGCAGGCATAAACCTTTTAATGAGGGGCATCCCTGGGACGTCAGGGCTGAAAGCCTCAGGCAGGACGGGAAAGCATCTGATCATAATAACTAATTATTGTAGCTAAGCAGGATTTGACTTACCACCTAACTGGACTTAATTAAACCTCTTACATCCCTAAAAGCTGATGTTTCTGTGAAGTTTTATAGAGAAACACCAGTAAAATGTTCTGTGCTTACACTACATGGGATCTGTGCAGACACAAGCTACAAGCTGCTGTGTAGCAGCTGTGTGCCTGTGTCTGGAGTCATCACAAGAAAGACTGTTTGAAGTAATGAATGAATGAGTCTAATGTGATAGTATCAACGTTTGCTCTTGACTCAAGTGGAGTTTCCTTTTGAAGAGAATGGGAAACCCTCCTATTCCTCTTCTTTAGTGGTGTAAGATTTGGCCTAAACGAGCAACAAAAGACTCACTTTCACTGAAGCAATGCAGCATAGTTGCATTATTTTGCAGAAAAGCAATGCGTGAGAAGCATTTTGCCTGCAAACTCTTGCTTTTGTTTCATGAAATTACACGGAATGATTTAATCTATTCACAGCTGTGTGTGAAAAGCAATTTTGCTGATTTGCTGAGTTAAAGGGAGTAATTGAGGTTTTGCAAAAATCCGGTTTCATTAGTCAGCTGAAACAAAACGCTGTTGGGGGGCACCCTTAGCAAATCAAAACTAAGTTAAAGGGCTGGCTAGCCTGGACCTTACTGTGTGTTTGATAAAACTGCTGCAGTACTGCTCCAGTGCTGAGCTGACGAGTTTAAAGAGGGCAAAAGGGCTTAGACCAGGCACTGAGGGTACCATGCCAAACTGACTGTGTGGCTATGTGTGTTTGTGAGCAAAGTTTACTCAGCTTTGCTGCATTGTGCCATCCCAGGGAAGCTGTATGCAGCTGAGATGCTGCACTGGCTCTCTGCTACTGGACCCATGCAGCAGCAGCAGCAGCAGCAGCAGCTACTGCTATTACTCATGCTAATAAATAGTTGCTGGCTGTCAGAGGACTCGTCTTTAATGCTCCTGTAATGCATAACTAGAGGCAGCAAAAATCATAGCCATCACCTTCACACAGCTCCATGTGGACATAGCAGCTCCTGTCATCAATCCATATGTTCCCTGCCCTGAGGGCACAGCTGTTTGAGCCTGATGTATACACTACATTATGGGGATAAAGCACCAGAAAAATACTATGCATTTCCTCAGGGTATGTGGGCTGATGGATGCTGATGAGTCTACACATTTGAAGGAGACCACAGAGGGTCAATGTCAGTTGTTAGTCTGATAATCTGCTGGATAAACATCCTATTCCTCTGTTACTCTAATGCAAGCATTTTAACTTCAGCAAATAAAGGCCTGTATAAAATACCATAAATGACCTAAACATGACCTCTAAATCTTTTTTTTTACAGTTTTGGTGTTTTTAATGACTGTCGCACTGTCAGGAATTGTTATATATGCCAGACCTAATGAACACCTGCCAAGCACCAAATTTGGGCAAATTGTCCTGTTGGCGAAAAGCACCTGCTAGACTGCCCAGTAATTGTTTGCAAGCAAAATATTTGAACGCATAGGTTGCATGAAATAAAATCGGTCTAGCTGCCTTCACTCTGGATGCCTTCCTGAGCACATTTGCTTTCCCCTAGCAGGATGGTGTTAGTGCTGCAAAAACAAATGTCAGTCCAGCCTTATCGTAAGATTGGGAGGACCAAATTTAGCTAATTTGACTTCCCTGAGCTAAAGAGCGCTTATTATGGATAAAAATAAGGTGCCTGTCTGCTGGAATGCATGGTTGTGCAACCTTAAGTCTTGCTTTTGTTTAACTTTTGAACTGTTAAAATGAATATATGTTATCTAAAGGAAGTCATATTAACTAAACAGTCTTGACTTCCCTTGCAGTCCTTATCAGTGGCCACTTGCATGGCATTTTTGGCTTGCAACTAATCATCCTTTGTCCTGTGTACTTTTCCTGAAACACGCCGGGCATCCTGTTTTGTTCTCTCTCACTTAGTTATTGATTTAAGTGAACAGTAGCTCGCATTTCATGGCGTTGCGTCAAACAGTCCTGTGTGACACTCACTCAGCTGTTTTCCAAACTTTCTGCCTCATCTTTCTGAGTTTCCTCCATTCAAATGGTCGGAATGTTTGTAGGGGAAAGAGCTGCAAAAGCTTCATTTGAAAGAGGAAGGGGAAGCTAATAAGTCTGGTGCTTAAAAAGGCCTGAATGACAGGCATGCCAACAGTATATTTGCTCTGGTCCCTGTGAGAATGTTGCCTCTGTTGTGGGGAGATACAGCAGTAATAGGCCAGGTGAAGGTGGTAGCAACAATTGATATCCCTATAGGCCCTACGGTTTATTAAAACCGTCTGAATTGTTCGGTTCGACGGTCTCGGTTCAATTCACGTGTGTTGAGTTCGGTTCATGTGCTGCTCCGTTTTCTCATAGGTGATGCGTGTACACTCCAGAGCATAAGGTGGCAGTACTGCGCCTAAAGCCAACCACCTGTAGTTAACAATAAGAACAAGTAAAGCAGTGTAGCCGCGTGTAGCAGATAGAAATACATTATTGGGTCAATTGTTGTGGAGAGTTGTGTGGGTATGGTGAGTGGGAAAGAATAAAGTTGAACCAGGATGTGGCTTTGAAAGATTTATCGTAAGTACAACAGTTGCAGGAGAGAGTTTGATAAATAACTTTGGTATTTACGAGTGTTCTAACTTTGAGACAAGTGGTTTAAAGGCCCTAAGGCCCTTCAAACCTGTTCATATATGTTCAGTTTGCTCATACTCGTGTTCATCATGAATCATTTTCCTTTTATCACACTTTGATTTGTTTTTCAATCTGTTATGTGAATTCTGAAGTGACAGTGATGTGTGTGGATGTGTGGGTGATCCGGAGGCTTTGTGAAGTGCTTCATCCTACTCGGTTTTACGAATACAATGTAAACACAAGCCGCGTACCTTGCAGTGCATGGGAGCTTCACATCTTTGCAACAACATAATGAGGCTACGGATGACCTTGCTGTTTCACTGCCACTGTCAAAACTCGTCTTACAATGTGCTGTTGTTAATGCCGAAATTGATTTTCTACTTAATTTTACATGAGTGGCCAGTTTCAATCAATGAATCAGTCCGTGTAAAACGCACTGTAATAGATAATGTTTGCTCAAGGCTACTGTTACTAACTACAAGCTACAGACCAGTGTCAAAGCCTTGCAGAGGCATGAACTGGGCGATATTAAATATCCGTCCATATAAGTTAGCATCAAAGTCAGGCACCCACAATTGTGTGCAGGATTTTTAAAAGCTGCGTATTATGATGCTTTTATATTATTGTTAGGCAGTCATGGTTGCCTTTATTAATTTGAATTACAAACAGTTCCACTGAACCATTGGAAAGTAAAGGGTCAAGGGTATACATTTATCCATGGTGTATTGCACAGATATAATGATGTGTTGAACAAAGCTGTCTCCAAGGCTTTGTGCTCCCATCATACTGTAGAATCCGTCGCTTTATTTAGGACTGGATATTGTTTTATATTGTGGGGTGTAAATACCAGAACGTTTTTCATTGGATTGATATTCACTGTTAACTAAACACTGCATATATGCTACGTATTTTGACCTGGACACCACAGCAAGATTGTATTTGACTGTATGTTGGGTGAAAATCCAATAGGGCATTGGCGTTAAATGTATTTGTTTGTACGTATACAATTTCCATATCGCTTCTAAAAGCCTTTTAGAAGAAATTCAGTAGGAATATCTTTAAAAAGAGATGCCACCAAGCTTATAACAAGGCTGTTTAATTTTTAATTCACCACTATTTGCAGTAAAAGTTTGTTTGGAGGAAAGGGGAAAGTTAGCCTTTCGTAGCGAGGCTCATTTTTTCGTCTTTCGTGCCATTTGTTGGTACAAAGTGTACCAGAGCAACTCCTTTCTTCTTTCCTCTGACCTGCAAGGCATGCCATGTTAAGTGCACTTTGCTTTTAAGACCAACAAAAAAACAAAAAATCAAAGAATACTTTTTTTTATCCATGCACTCTCAGCATTTGTGGATCACTTGGGAATCAGTCCGCCCTCTTCATGTCATGCTGCACTATGGGGCTACATCGAACTACCAAACTAAGCAGAGTGGGCGCTGGCTTTCTGCTAAAGCAATCTTTTTACTATAAGATACAGAATCAGAAGCCCAAACAGGCTTTTTTTTTTACATCCTTCAAGCAGAGTGCTATACAGGACAATAGGCTGTAATTTTGGAGGATGGAGCGATGGTAGTAGGGGTTTGTGCAGATAAAGCAGCATGACCCGGGCGTACGTTGCAGAGACGGGGTGGGGGTGGGGGGTCACATCAATGCCGCCCCGTCACCCCTGTCGCCAAATTGTGGTGAGCAGGAAGCTCCTGGTCATGGTCATTATTCACGCACTTTACATTAAGGTTGCAACATAATGTATCACTCTTTACTTTGGGGACAGTCTGCACCTTTTTTTAAAGGAATTTTGTAACCACTTTTCTTCGAGATGGGATCTCTGTGAGAACACAAGAAAGGGCTAATGCATATGCCAGAAAAGGTTAGCATCAGAGCGTGAATGTGACATTACAGTCAATGCTCTACACACACACTTGCATGTTAGCACTACAAAGGGCAGGCCTCAATGAAACCACCAGGACTACACTTGGTCATAGTTGACTGGACCACGCATCAGCTGAAATGCTACGCAGACTAGCCTAGTCCTTTTTATTTGGTGAGCATGTATAAAACATTTTTTTAATAAAAAATAAATAAAAACTATGCAAAGTATACAGTGTTTGGAATGCAGCAGTGTCCCAAAAATGATTTATGTTCTGTAACCTTTGCTGGTTGAGGGTGCGTCTTGCTGAATATTCATGCTCCCTTTCCCTCTTCACATTTGAATAGTTGCACTCATTCATAACTGCAGGCTCCCCACACCAACCACCACTCTGTGGCCACATGGCTGCTCCACTGGAGTAGCTCAGGGTTAAATGCAATGCTGGGGTATGTGGTTTGTACTTTGTAATGTAGGGAAGCATCTTAGGGTGAAGAATCAAGTTGGTAAATCAAGTTGGAAATGATGTCTTTGTTGTAGGTGATTGACATTTTTATTTTTTATTAAGCCACTGACAGAGCATCTATGTTGTTAGTTTTTTGAGTGTTGCCTCTGGCAGCACTGGCAACCCCAATTTAGCTTCCCAGACAGTTGAAGTTAGCCCTGTTATCCACGACAACAGCTTGTCTATTGAGATGTTTTTACCAGATAATCAATTTTTGTGAACATTTTTTTAATGTCTTGTCAGTAATTAATAAGACCACCCTTGCTTCTTTGCTTTCCATAGTGATTTGTTAAGTCTTTATAACTGAACTAAAATCCTGACACAGCTAATATACTCAAGTGTTGCCAGGACCATCATTAGAGACATAAAAAAAAACTTGTGAAAACATAGATAGTCCTTCAGAGATCTCTGATTATTGTTGCACTGTTTTCCCAAGTTAATATCTATTTCATTTCCACATCCTCGCCTTCATTTTTTGCATGGTGAGTCTGAAGCTTGAAAAAAGCCAATAACTGAAGGAAGCCAAAGTTAATAAATGAAACTGAAATACAAGTCAGCATAAGTGAAACTTAATGATTGACCAACACCAAAAGGATTACCCTCATATAAATCATACAGCATTTGATCACTGGAGATTTAAGGGTTGTAACAAGGAGTCCTGGTCCAGCATGTTCCAGGTTTGTTCCCTTTTTAGAGGCATTCGATTTCGCATTAATACGAAGTATCCATCCGTGTACATTTGGCAATACTATTTCCACCACAATAGCTTTTCTTACATGATCTTGTAAATGTCTTGCAGTTTCATGAATTTGTACAGTCCTGTGATCTCGCAAGGTAACTTTATTTAGGCTGACAGTGGGGATGCAAGTCAAGTTGTAAATATGGAGCAGGAACCATCTTGTTAACATTAAAACCTGTAACACTTGAAAAATTGTGCTCATGAACCTTAAAGCTTCAATTTTCCAAGAAGTTTAGCCTACTATTTTGAGTATTTTGCTTTTCAGCTCGGATGTTGTCTTTTGTAAGTCTTTGTATGGAAGTTCAAAATAAAAAAAGAAGATAATCCTTAATTTACATAACAGTTAATGCATACTGATACCATGATGGAAGATTTTGGCGATTTGACCCACCCTTACTGTTTATTCTTAAGTAGAAGTAAAATGTTTAAAAGCATGCAGACAGTACATCCTTGTCCAGCTGTTGGAAGATCGCCCTAGCCCCATTCTTCATCTCTCCCAGATGTACTAAGACATAGGACAGAAGTGTACCTGTCATTGCCTTCACATGAGCTTGGATCTCCAGCATACTGGAGGAAAAGCCACATTGCCCCAGGGTATGGCTATAGTGGGCTGCCATGTCGTTCAGCATAGCCACTGTGTGCTTTTCCAACACCATCTCAGGCAGCCTTTGTGAACATATGCACAGGAACAGACATCTGCACAATGGTTCACATCATTGCTTTTCACTGTGTGTGTATCACCCCTAAAACATGGATTGTGTCATGATGTGGCTGTACATGTATTCGCAGTGGATTAGGCTAAGCCCATCAATAATGCAGGCCACATGGAGTAGCTGTGAAAACAGTCTTTTCTTGTTTTATAAGCTCCACTCTGCTCCTTGGCCTTGCGCTTATACAGAAGGTACAGTCAGACAGAAAATCCTCTGCCCGCCAACAACGTATTGTTCTTTAAACTTTTGAATGTCTGAAGTAAGTCTGGAGCCGGATAAATGAATCAAGCACCCCTCTCTTCCACTCACTTGTCCTTTTCATATTCATCAACCTTCTCTGTTTCCTTCTCGTCCTCTGTATTCTATGGAGCTCTGCACGGACCCTGGTGATATGGCTATATATAGAAGAAGAAAAAAGGAGGAGCAAGATTAAGAGAAATAAAGTGGCTCATTGTGAGCTGTCCTGGGGAGCTCGCTTCAACGCTCCACTGTGAAAGGGTTAATGACGCTCAGATTTGTTTTTGTCTGTGCTGGAGTGACTCGGGGTGAGGAGGTCAAACCCCGGCAGTCTGAGATAGACTTCCTCAATTAACCACAATACCTCCTGGCTAAATGCCCATTGTGAAAGAGTAGCCTTTCCAGCTGCTAGATTCCTTTGTTATTATGGCTATGAAGGTTCAGAATGTAGCAAAGCCTGTTTTGTTATAGAGCACATTATTAATATTGATAAATCAAAGATTTTACTGTATTTTTCAATCTTGTTGTGGCTGGTAGAGGACTCCCGCAAGGCCCATTTGAAGTCCCTGAACGCCACTAGTTTATGATCTGCGTATGTGTTATCACCTGCAATGAGACGTTTTTTTTTCTTCAGTTTTGGCCTCAAAGCACAATTCCGATTCTAAAATTGAAAATCACTAGAAATGAACGTTTAGTTGCCATAATCAATAATCAAAAGCCGAATAGGCAAATATTTCAGATTTCCTTTTCGGTCTACCCACACCTACTTGCGTGTATCCAAAGACAAAAAAGACCGCACAGTGTAGCTACACTTTTCAAGAAACCATTGCCACCTCCAAAAATTCTCTATGCTTTTCCTTCGACCCTTGAGTTGTAAGAGTCTTTGACACAAATACAACTTTTTGTTGGCAGCAGACACTGCAGCAACACAGTACCAAGCAAACTGCCTTGCACTTTCACCAGCATATGGTGGCTTTTTGCACTTGATCTCGTCACACCCCTACTGCACACTGCTAAGAACTGCTTGAAAAAAGTGCTTTTATAAAGTAAACCTAAAAAACAAGTGCCTAATAATATGCTCCTTGAAGGTAATCCTTGTTGCCCCTTAGGTTTGAGAACATAAACCCTGTTTTAAAACGTGCCAGCCCTGCTGATGAGTGGATGAGGAAGTCAGCTGCTCTCTCTGGTCAGGTGTGAGGAGAAGTGATGGAGATGCTCCAGCACTGGATCTAAACATGATGCAGAGAAATGGGGGGAGGTTGCTGGGAGCAGAGCGTAGCAGGTGCTGCCGGCCCATGGGGGCATATTTGTGTACTCTGCTCACTCAGTGGGAACATTTTAATTTGATCCCTTTGTTTCTATAAAACAGGTCAGGATTTGTTCTGCCCCTGGGCAGTTTGTGTCAGTGCTTGAACAGAAACCTCTGCAGTGATGCAGTCGTCAAAACACACACTTAAGGACATTTCTTAATAAAGTGCTCAGTTTAATTGGACAGGTTTGGTCAACAAGGAGGTTGTTAAGTTTTAGGCTGTAGGCTTTATAAGCATAAGACCACACACTTTCAGTCAACAAAAAGCAATACAGGGACCTGTTGCACCTGGAACACCATGAACAAAATACATCTTGCCTGGCTGCCCACAATATTAATTTAATGTAAGTTCATTCATTCCCAAAATACTTTAGACAGGTATTTCAGTTGCTGGAATTTTTTCCAGCACGCAGTCTGCTTGTGCCACAGATAACGACAGTATTGTTTTTTCAGTCGTGGAAAATCCGTGCAGGCCACAGTGGAATGTTCCCTGTTTTCTGTCTCTACGTGCCTAAAGTTGCAGGTCACAAAGAATATTGGATTTTATTCCTCAATACTGCATTACTGTATGTATCCATTAAAAATGTCATTTCATCATTTTCATGCAGGATTGATTCGATGATTTTTAACAGAACTGCGTAGGTTCTTTAATTTGAAATTTGGTCATGCACTCAGTTCCCTTGCTATTCCCTTGCAGTGACAGTGACTGTGAGGGGTTTCCCTCTAATTAATAGACCAGAGCAGTGGGTATGCTCTCACACAGTCAGTCTGATAAGAACTGATACTGATGACTGGTTTTAATGTCTTTATAATCAGATGATCCTTTGCCGATTACTGCTTCTTTTTTAAGAATCCTCACAGAACTCTTGGGGGAACCTGCAAAAGCCTCCACGCAGCATTTTTGCTTTTATCCATATTTTAACAGTTTAACTTGCCTCTACAGTCTAAGTATATCCCCTTACACTAATAATGCCTTTAGAGTTATTCATTGCATCTTGTGATATACCATCCCATGTATAATCTTTGATTTTCTTGTCATCAAACGTCTAGATAAGCCCAAACATCCTATAAGCCTTTCTGAATGACCAGAGCAGCTTGAAAGACCAAATGACAGTATAATCCCTTTACACATATACATATTTTATATTTGTAGTTTTTAAATTCTAGGGGTGGCAATGCTGTTTGGTAGGTCCACCACATTGAAATATGTCAATTACAGTCATCTTACCTGAAACATGACCCCAAGAATCCCAATCTAATTGTAAATTTCCCAAATATTCCCATTCCTAATGTTTGACTCATTGTCTGTGTGTGCAGGTTATCCTTTCTGCCTCTGCACATCTCCTGTCTACAGCATGCAGAATGTGTGCATATGTCTAGAATATGTGAAAGTGGTGGTTTTGTTATGCTTATGCCAATTTTGGTTTGGTGTTATTCTTTTGAAGTTGTGTATCTATTGCAAAGCAGAACTTTACCACATCCACAAATGGATACCTTGGTTTAGATGTTTTTTCTGTAATGCTTTTCAAGCTGCATTACTAATCATCATGCACTACCCCTCAGAATTCAGATCCACTCATGATAAAAGAAGAATCCTCATAAAGTTAGAATTATACTGTAATACTCTGTGTGTGGCCTTAGTGTGGGTTTGGTTGAACGCCTGCTGTGCTGTCAGTTAATCTCTGGCTCTCAGCCTTTCACTGCTCATCTGAGAAGTGTGTCTGTAGTGGGATCACATCAAAGTTCATCACTGGGACTCTTTCACTCTGATGGTTCTCTTGCTTTTCTGTGTTGATGCTTCCACAGCTGGGCTGATAGTCAAAAATGAAATATTGACGAATAGTGGTCTAACAGTACACGGAAGTCATGGTTTGGTTCATATGCCGGTTTAAGAGTCACAGTTTCGGTGCAAATTGGCAAGAGAGGATAAAAAACAAACAAATGGTTTGAACAGTCTGCAGTTGGGACTGAGGTAACATTTTGGAAAACTTTTCATGATAAATTAAGGAACATTTGAACCACTCTGTATTACACTGTACTGACACTAGAAGCAACATTAGGAAGAGTGCTTTAATTAGTTCCACCTTGGCTATATGCCAGTGTAATGCAATTAGCTTCAGTGATTGTTTTATCCTGTTATGTTTTTGCATCTAAAGGCTACTTTAAATAAGTGGGGAGAAGGAGCTGGGCTCCAGTTTGCTTTTTCCCGGTAATCAGCACATTTGGTTGATGCAGTTCAGTTTAGCGTGTTTATTTTTTTTAATTTTGTCATTCTTAAACCAGAGTTTCAACATTACCATAAAAGCACATAGATTTTGAGTTGTATTAAGAATGATCAGATAAAACATTTAATTTCCATCCACTTATGCTACAACTACAGCCAAACAGATAAGACCGATATGCGTCAATATGAGCGTAAATAGTTTGAGGGAGCAGCCTTCTGAGAAATCGCATTTGGGTCTCAAAAATCTCTTGATGGTCGGACTCTGGTTACATTGGTGGAGCGACACTGACACCGTCACTGTCTGACACTCGCTCGCCAATCAGCTTGTTGTGCTAACCTCGGCATATGTTGCTAAGGGTGTACAGCTAAAAGTTTCTGGGTGAACAAGCACTTGTGAAATTTGCTTTTGCATTTCGTGCATCATTGTTCATACCCTGTATCCTGCATGTGGCTGCATGCGTTGAACCATGACCCTCGTACGCTGGCGGTTCGGCACAAACACACAAAGCGTTACAGCTCTTTGTGAATCACGAGTCCTCAGTGTTTGATTTCTCTGTTCGGAGGCTTCTGTAGTGTCACTTTGGCTTTTTCCTTCTGTCAGTTTTTCAACTGCGTGTATGCCTGAGAGACATCTCTCCATGGGCCAACGCTCACACACTCACAGACGCACATGCGCCTTGTTATTCCCAGGGTTGAGAATTTATCTCCCCAGGCAACACACACTCTCACTCAGACCAAGTGGTGATGAAAGATGTGCCTAAATTAGGATGTTCTGCTGTACCAGAGGCAGGTGTGAGTTTTTAGCACCTCTCCCAAATTTTACACTTTTCAAATGTGCACTGCATGGTGCTGAACTTTTCA
>CAFUXE010000035.1:141500-167268 GCA_903364295.1 Serranus cabrilla | reverse complement strand
TTTCTTTAAGAGGCTTACATTTCTATCAACACCTAGAAATGCAGTATGTGATTAAGCCTGCGTGTGTGTTCTTTTGTGCGCGCTCTGCACAAAGCCTTTGTTTTTCTTAAATGAAAATCTGTCCTGGAGAGTATTAGTGAATATTAAATTAAACTCCTATCCACAGGCTAGAAGCAGAGTCAGTGGCCTGTTTATTGATGTCATGAGGTACAAGGGTAACAGGGATAAAAATTGGCAAAACCAATATGACATACTGACAAACTCATAAATTAGTTTATTTACCTCAGTGGCAGATAGAACCAGGCCTGAGTAGGAATTAATATCAGACAGGCTTTTATTACTAATTTCACCTGCTTCACAGTTAATGCTCAACTCAATGTGTCTGCTATGGTTACTTGTTGCTTTGGTAAATTCAGTAGTATGGAAATTTCCAGAGCACCAATTGAATCAGTGTGACCTTCAACAGTTCGTCCTTCCTTACATTTTTCATAATCAGTGTTTAGATACTGTTACTGGGATTGGGTGGCATCATAGTATTAGTGTCCCAAGGTAATTAGAAATCCCAATATACAGACGCTGCTCTTTCTAATAAAATACCACAGAGGTGCTGTATTTTTATGTGATGTATTGTAGTGCACAGCACACACCACCAGTGGTCAGTCTCTACTGAACAGACAGCGGACTGCGAGTGGAGGCGATAATGTTACAGGACTAATGAGAAAGTAAAATACCTCTGTTTCTGGTTGTGGGTATTTGGCTTCAGTCCTGATTATTTGGGGATTTTTTTGTCATTTTATTGTGCAAATCTAATCATCTGCCTTTGAAGAACGAGAGAGAGATGCTGTGGCCCTGTTCTGCTGTCAGTTAATTAGCTGGTAACCAACATGGCAGAAAGACAGTGTAGAGACACCAGACTTTGTGAATTAAGGATTTTTTAAATCCAAACCAGTAGAAAGACAAATCAACAAGCAATTAAGCTAGTCTTAGTTCGGTGGAAGTGAAGGTATATGGTTATAGTTTTCAGTTATATATTTTGCCCAATGCATTAGTAGGCTTTACATGTGAAAAATCTAAAGGAAATGTTGAGTATCATTGATGGAAGAAAAAGTACGACCCAAAATAGTGTTTAAGACTGCCCTCCATCAACTTCCATCGCTCATGTTTTGTGCGTCACGTTTTTACGAACTATATCACTTAGTCGTCCTCGTCCCTTCACTTCCGACATTTACGTACATTAATTTATTTTTTAATTGGTCTTTTATAACGTCTTACCAGGAACTATTTGGCCCTAAACCTGGATCTATGGTTGTGTAGCCTAAATAAACAAAATTGCAGCTTTTTTGTTTTTTTACAACCACAAACCGTACGTGTATTTAAACACTCCGTGTGCCATTTCTAGAATGTTCCACCCTGCTCTGTACCGCAAACTGCAAAACATTCATATTGTTATGGGTGGTACTGACAAACGACCAATTCTGTCATTTAGGTTGAAGATCTTGTTGGAAGATTAAAGTCAATTGTGAAAAATGTAAAAGTGAAAAATGGTTTCTGTTAAAATGAGAAACTGAGCAGAGTGTGAGAATGTCCTGACTGTTTGTACTGGTGGAATTATTGCTGTGGAACATTATGATAAATTTATTATGCAAGTTGTTGTTGGCATCCAGCTCTTATTGTTTGTGCTGGCCGCTCTGCGCTATTATTCAAGACTGCCATCAGTTGAATAGCGACTTTAAATAGAAATTCAGGCAGTTTCACTACTTTTGTTTCACTTTTTATGATGAGTGTGCTTTTTTTTTATATAGTTATCCATCGTGGTGCTAACTTTTGAAAGAAAAAACAAAACAAAACGGAAGAGAAAATCTTTGTGATTGGAAAGTATCTCAAAGTCTCATTCGTGCTAACACAGTGACCACTGCAGACAAAATGCAATGAGCAGGATGATTGTCTTTCAGTTACATGAAAGCCCAACCTGATGACCTAAATAGTCACAGTGGAGAGTGCTGCCAGGCAGACGGGGGTCTAAACAATGACCATCACACACATGCAGAAGAAGTGTTGTGCTGCCTTTAAATGGCAGTGTAACAGCAAGAGCCATTTCAAAGTCTGAGAACAACACTTTCAGTAACACTCTAGTTTGTTTGGGATTAGCAGGGCAGATGGCTGCTTCCCTCCACACTTCCATTTAAATTACATTTTTGGCAGTTTGCTGCCTTATCCACTTGTCTGAATAAACTGACAATGACTACAGTAGTAAAATAAACAGCCATTACTTAAGTGAGCTGGGGTCAAAGTCATAGCAGAGCATTTCTGTCACAAATATTTCTCCGTTGCTTAAATGGTTTTATAAAGACAGTGGAAGGGAATTAGATTTAGTTTGAAAAAAATTAACGGGCAACATGGTGTCACAATACATTTCCCACTGCTAATGGGACATCCACACTTCAGGAAGAACCAAAGGAATGTGCGCCACTTGGTTTTTGGCCAGAGATGTTTTTGTGCTGTGCTGTGAGTAGCTTTTGTTGCAACTTGTTCCCTTCCCCTCCTGAACACAACGCCTTTGTTTGGATTTGATGGCCAGCCACAGTACACTTCCCATCCTCAGCTATGTGACCCGGTCTGTCTGTTCACCTCTCCTGGACAGAGCAGCATTTTATTATTCAACTTCTAAGTCATTAGATTTTTAGAACTTGCAACTAAATTGAGTAGCATATGATTTCATACTTTTCTTTGTCATATCCGAATATCTTTGTGTTTTGGACTGTTGGTTCAATAAAACAAATACTTTTAATAGTTGTCCTTGGGGCAACAGGGATTTATAATACAATTACCAGTTAATGAATACTTATTTTGTATTATAAATAAAAGCAGGTTTTAAAACTAATTATATAGGAATTGCCCTGATTGGTTTAACTGTATTCGTAAGTAATATTTCAAGATGTAATACCTGACAATCTTGCCTCATCTCATAACAATGTGCATTGACAGTTGCATGGTTTGAAATGGAAGCATCTATTTTTGTACATAAAGGGAGCATCAATAAGACTTATTTGGGGCTGCACCTTAAAAGTGATTGACAAGCATTTGGGTCAGCTCTACTTCTTCATCGTCTGATGTTGGACTGAGGGCAGACTGGATTCTGCAGTGACTCACTATCGCCTCTTGAGGTAGAAGTGGTATTACAAGACACAACTGCCCTGGGCTAGCTGGTTAGCATGCTAATTTTAGAAGATAGCTCTGTCAAACAATATATTAACTTCTTTGACATAAAGTCAAACTGTTGATGTCAATTTTTAAAAAATGTTTTAAATAGAGCCTCACAGATATATCAGCTGACAGATAATATCGGCCTATCAAAGGCATATCAGTATCAGTGTATATGCTGTGTGAAATGTGCCGTTATGAAGAGTTTTTTTCCCCAATATATAATGCAGAAAATGGTGTGGTATGATTTAGAAATAGTGGTAAATGCAAATTTTTGTCTTTTTTTTAAATAATCAAATTCACTGAAACTCAACAGTAATGTGGTTTATTTATTTTGGTCCTTATTTTATTCTTGTTTAATCTTTATTTATTTATAGAATTGGCTGGCAATGTAAAGAAAATATTATTTAATAAAGCTGTAAGTTTGAGAAAGTGGTGAAAAATCATTCATTATCTACACAAAATAGTAAAAAATTACTATATCGGCCACTAAGGGTTATCAATGAATTTTTCTTCTCTAAAATCAGTATTGACATCCATCTCAAAACTACCTTATTGGTCGAGTGCTTATTGTGAACTAAAATTGCGTCCATATCTTCCAAAGTGCACCTTTGAATCCATGCTTGAAAAAGAAATAATATCAGCTTTTCACTCCAAATTCTCAAAGTAAATACCTGCTGTTTTGCTTGATCTTGGTCTTTGATATGTTACAACTAGTGGACACTGTGTGTATTTGTAGAAAAAAAAAAAAAGGCTATTGAACACCCATAATCCCTGACCTGATGGTACACCCACCGTCTGTGCAGTAAGAGGACCTCTTGATATTCATCAGAAGCGTGTCACATTAAGGCTGGCTGCCCTCACCAGCCCATATGAAGGAGGTGTTTGTATCCCACAGAGGGGCTTTGCATCCTCACAGTTTGTTCCAGGCTGCAGAGCGGAGGTTTGCAGACTCCAGTGGAATGCGTCAGCATGCAGACAGGCAGCGCTAGTGGTTTTTGGAAGGAAGATGTAGCAGTCCTATTACTCACCTCTGTAGCAGGGATAGTGCTGTGTTGTGCCTCCCAGGGGTTCTGTTCAATCATTGGCACACACTTTATTACCTTGTACTGTGGAGGTGTGTGTACACTTGCTGCAGAGCCCTTTGCTCTTAACTTATGTATCGCACTGGGATTTGCTGTCTGTATTTACAGTAGCGTTTGGGCTGTTTGAGGTACATTTTTGTACACATGAACCTAAAAAAAAATGCTCCTGTGTGTTTCGGATAAATAGCCGTGTTTGCCACGGGTCATGTATGCATGTCAGGATTCATCCTTCTTCTCTCGTTCTCTCCTCCGACACCAGCGATGTGGTGATGCTGCTGCAGCTTTCTTGCTGCATTCGCCACAGATGTTGTTGTGACCCCGGTGGACAAAACAGGTTTTTCCCCCCTAATTATTTGAGCAACATCTGGGCACAAGGCAGAGTGGAGGCGGAGGAGGAGGACGTTCGTCCTGGAGGGCGGTCGGCCGTAATCGAACCGTAAATAAGACATGGCTCAGGGGATGTGGGATGCTTGTGCAAGCAAGCGTGGGTTTGTGTGTGGGAGAGAGAGGCCATTTCAATAGAGTGCGCAGCAGGGCAGGGGGAGGGGAAGAGGTGGAATCTGCCATATGGATGAGAGAGAAAGACAAAGGGAGAAATGGAAGGGAGGAGAGGAGGAAGGAGAAAAGGGGGAGACTCAGCGTCCCACGTCAACTCACTTAATGCTCCCTGCTGGCCCCGGGGATGCTGACAGCACAGTTTTGTTGATTCATTCCCCCTCTCCAACTAGTTCCCCCGTCTTTTGCAGTCAGTCTCTATTCCCGTTGCCCTTGTGTTGCTATTTGTGATGCTCCCCGATCTGTCTCCCCGTCCTCTACTGTGACCTTGTGAATGGGGAGTCTTCCCTGTCATATTGTCAGGTCTGCTGATGCATATGCCTACTGCCAGGGAGTGTCTGTGTCCACAGAGTTAAAACCCTGCACATTATGTAATCTCTCCCACTGGATATGAGGTGAAGGGTAAAGCCAGTGTGCCACAGGGATGGGATACCAAAAAAAGCTGATGGATAGATGTGATTGCTCTAAGTATGAAGTGTTCTTTCTTGCAGGCTGTGCTCCAGCATTTAACACTGGAGCTGGCTGGATTACACACTTTCATAACTGCCACGGGGTCATTTAACCCCCATACACTTTAGATATTATTTCTGCAGGACAAAGATATGGCATAGACACTCACACTTTAATGTATTTTATTGGGAATAAAGTGCATGGATGTAGGAGGTCTTGGCGGTACTAAGGTGTCAGTATTAGGGTTGGGTGATATGTCAACGTTTTCCAACAGACTGTCATCAACTGTAGATTGCAGATTGCCATCAGAGTTCTTGTGGCTGTTTAGAGGCAAACAATTATTCTCAAAATAAAATGATCCCAAAAATCACATCTGAAAAAAAACAACAACTGGCACTTTACTCCCAACCCTAGATAAGTATGCAGTGAGGAATGTCTGAATGTGCACTAAAGCAGATGGTTGCACCAGTTCTTTGAAAGGCCAAACTTTGTCTAGTTAGAGTCAATGTGTGTACAAAGTGGAAATGTACACATCATTACATTAAAACCAGTCAAACCACACAAACTAGTTCTTACATAGAGATTAGTTGTTCCAAAATATTATACCCTGTTAGGTGGAGTTGTTGCATAACTAGTTCAACCAACTGAAAAAAAAAATAAATAAATAGGTAGCTTATATCTAGTAAGACTTTTTTTTTTGGTTGTGTTTCACAAAAAATTGTTATTAGATATGATTATGACCAGAATTATATGGCTGCCAACTACAGTCACAGCTGTTACTGTTGAGTTTTAGTCACATTGGGATCACTTTAATATTGAATTAAATAGTGAAATGTAACTATTCTACATTTTTCTCAAGACCCACTAGAACTCCCTCAAGGACCCCTGTAGTCTAAAAGTTTGAAATTAGGTCATTAGTTACTTACTTACTGTTATGACTTGCAGGTGCTGCCTTGATTAGATGGTTGATCAGGTTGATCTGCTGGCTAGGAAACTAGAAACCCACAGACTTCCTGTTGTAACTGCTGTTACATCAAAGGGTACCATATATGACAAAAGGTACGGTAATACATATGCTTACATATTAAGTACCTGTTTTGTTTAAATACATTGTTTTATTTCTTATATCTATGTAATCTTTTCTGTTAACCTTGACTCAGTGTTTATCTTGTTTGGTTAGTATTTTGCATTCTGCACATATCAAGGTGTCATGCAGCTAGTTACAGTATTCCATGCTCTAGAGCTTGCATCTGTGCCTTTTTCTCTGATCCAAAGCTACATCCAGTGAAATTTTTAAGTCTCCTGTCATTATGAAATTCCTTTCATATAACGTACAGCAACTCCAAAGGAATACATTGTAAGAATATTTAAGAAAATAAACATTGTAATGCAGACTCATTAGATTCTATAACTGGTTTATCCTTGAATAAAAAAAGAATCACTCTCTTATTGGTTTAAGTTGGGCAGCATATCAGTGGCTTTATAACCATGATAAATCAACTTATATACAGTACATATCAATAGATTTGTTGTTTAAACAGGAAGGTGAACTCAAAACCTTTTTTTTTAGCTTTTTAAGTATTTTTTTAATTGTGTGTTGACTTTGTTTCAGTTGACTTATTTATACTGTGTGTAGACTAATAGTGAAAAAATTAATTGGCTAGTGTAAAACAAGTGACACTGTTATGTGCAAACGGCCAAACATGCTTGCAATGTGACAAAAACTTGCTACATGGCACATTTCATTTTCTAAAACTGACTGCAGTGGAGTAGTAGAGGCGTTATTTCTTCCAGCTTTTATTAAAGTTTGGTCCTTGGACTGTGGAACATGATATGTCCAGGTTCAGGCTGCACCTCTTTTAGTTTACCGCTACACCTTGGTAATTGGACTCTCCAGTTTACAGATTACTTGAGAGCAGTTCTATTTAACGCGGATGTGTGAAAAGCAGCAGCAGACACATTGTACTCTGGAGGGCTCCAGACACATGGATACAGTCAGCACTACCAAAGGCAACTCACTTAATGGGAGCATTCATGTAGTAAACAGGAATGGGTTGTGATGGTGTCATTGTTACTCTTGCTTTTGGCCTTGCCGAGTGAAAACAGATTTAGGAAACTAGACTACCATCTGTAGAAAAAAGACTAGCTATAACATTTTACAACTTTGTTGAAGAGTTTTTTATCATCGCCTTTCTTCAGTGTAATAAATGTACACTGTCCCAAATATTTTAATGTTTGAGCAGTCTGTTTGGACGTGCCACCTATAAAATACCATGTGGGAGAATAGAGTTATTATGTACACATGTTCACTGCTTCTTCATACTGGAACTATCTATTAGAAGATGCCAGCTGAGGGAAATCCCCAGTTAAGGTTATAAAAAAAGCTTTTGATCCAGGTTCCACTTGTAGAGGGATGATAGCGTGCAAAAACATACATACCAACACCTCGCCAACATCATAATTTATTGTCACGCTTCTCTTTCCTTTGACTACCTATCCTTTCATTTTAGTTTTGCCTTGTCATTTCATGATTTTTTTCCTTTTTTCATTGTTGATCAAAAGGGAGATCATGTGCTGCTTGAAGCTTTTTTCAAGCAGAACAAAACATGTACACATATACCAAAGCCCAGACCAATTTGCTGCCAGGAAATTTCTGAGCATGTAACAAAGTCAAGGTGACCCAAAATGTAAAAATATTCTTATTACTGGTCAAACAACCAATTGCCGCTCTGGGTCAGCTAATACAGAGGTCAAAAACCTTGTCCTTAACTTCATCCATTTACTGAAGACTATGTACACGTGAACACTGTAACAGTGGGCACACTGGACAGTAAGTTAACATTACAAAGTAGCACATAGAAAATACAGGTGCTTTGCAGGTACGCATGCATCCCCATAAATCATGTATGTTTTGGTTCTCTTGTGTATTTTTCCTGTACTTGGATGTAGATTCCACTTATAAAGTACATTTATAAAACTGAATCTATTTGGAATTAATTTCATTTAGGATAATTAATAACAAATAGCCGCAGATGGGGCTGGGCAATATTGGTAAACTCTTGTATCCCGATATAGGTCATATTATATCTTGATACAAGCAGGCTGCAGGTTTTTGCTCCAACCAGTCAAAAGCACATAGTTTGACCAATCAACTGTCTGAAGACTGAGATCAGTTGAGTCAAAGCTGGTGTGCTGCTGCTTGGTTGGAGCGAAAACCTGCAGCCACACGGCCCTTTGTGGAATAGTTTGGACATGCCTGTATTAAATAATTTCATGGCAAAGCCTAGTTTTGTATTCTCCATACTCGAGTTGGGCTGATGGATGTGATAATGGACTTGAGTTGGGCTGATTTTGTCCAATGTGATATTTTACTGTGGTCATCTGCCAGCTCTGTAGACATCGCGCAACCCTACTCCACAGTCCATGTTGGAAAGACAGCTCCTCTATGGTTAATATGAGAGTATGCAGCAACACTGTTCAGCCACTGTTATAAATATATCCATTATGAACAAAATATAGAAAAACATATACAATAGACATTTTTTAAAGACATTTTGATGATTTATCCGAGCATGTTGCCCAGCCGTAGCAGCAGATGAAGCACAGCTGCAGTTGGAAAACAGGCAGAGACACATTTATCAAACAGGTGTAATTTGCCACAGTTTCAAGATAAGCTAGGTTCTGAAATATCAAGCATGTTTATATGTACTATCTTACAAGGTCCTGTCAGATATGTTTTCCCAGGGTTGGACTCAGCCCATTGAAACCCCCTGATTTATTTCAACTGTATACAAGTGGGCACCAGCCTTTCACTGATTGAAGGCCACTTGCCTTTTGAAGTCTAGAAAAAAAAGGGACTGACATTTTCAGGGGACTCAGTTTGTGTCATTGAGGATCAAGTGTTGTTGCTGCAGCAGCATCTCTCAGGGCTGTAAGAACTGCAAATTATGGTTCTGGCTACAAGTAAATCAGAGCTGGCTTTGGTACTTAGAGACCGCATGAGGCAAACAAGCACTTGAGATGTTTCCAAACACTGGTTTGGACTAACTGCCACTCAGGAGAGAGAATCAGCGTTGATGACTGTCTATTACTGATAGAGTTGGGTACTGATGAGTTGGGTTCCAATAAGTCCACCATAGACTAATGCTAAAAATGTGCACATATGCACTATAGCATCTTTGCACTGACCATTTATTTAGCTGATTAAATATTTGACTTGTAGTTATTTGGTGACATGCAAACAATGGAAGCTAAACTTAATGGGATTGGATAAGGGATTCAGATTTGATATGTGGATTTGATACAGAATTCGGATTTGATAAAATGCCATGGGTCCCCATCCCTAATTACTGATAAGGCAGAGAAGAGAGGGAACATTTGGCACCCCCCCATACTCCCATACTCTCATTGTTGTAATCCTGTGCCCAGAGTGGAGCACAATGAGTTGCAAAGGTCATTGTTCGTAATAGTTTGACTCCTTTTATTTTAGTGGCAGATGTTACAAAGCCTGACAATAAAGCATAAGAAAAAAGATTGTTCTATTGTTGCCTGAGTCAAGAAAGAAAAAGGCACGTTTTTCAGTTAATTTTCACAGGCTTGCATTCCTGATGCTCACACTGGTCTGTACCTGGCTGAATGCAAGCTGTCAGAATTAGAAACTTGATCTGCAGAGGATCCAGTCCTGTTCACTGCCGGCAGTCGTCTGCATGCTTGACCGTCTGGAGTTGGCTGGGCAGAGAACGGGTAATCCCTCCAGAATTTTGGAATTAATCTGTAGCTGATATCCAGCTCATCCACTGCTCATGTAGAGAGTCAAGTTCCTCATTGACAGTGTCGCCTTCGCTGCCAACTACTTATATTGTGTGTTAGAAATGATGGTGGCTAGGAGAGACTGGCTGCAGATGATGGCTGTTTTCTACAGTTCAGATTTGTTTTGCTGATAGACACTGCATTATCAGAAAAGGATTTTACACTATAAAAGTAAAGTCTTATTTCGACGCAATGTGTAACTACTACTAGTTAAAAGTTTGAAGCTTTAACCTGATTAGCCATAGTATTCCACTAAATTAACATTGGCCTGCCATCATGTTACAAGTAGGGACTGACTTGTCTATGTTGCCTGAGACATCTTTTGGTCATTTGACTAGTTGCTAAAATCAGTTAACATAACATTTTTCACAGTGGACACTGTTTCACCCAGTAGACCAATGTGGGTGTGAATGTTGGCAGAGTGAAGTTGTGTTCTGATATACACAGGACCAGTGTTTGTGGTCCAATGGGTGACCATTAAGTGTACACGTAGTTTTGATGAGGAAATCTTGTAGTTTTGTGATCCTGCCAGCTTGCAGGAACTGTCTATTCTAACTCCGACAACGGAGTTTGGCAAGTAACTTTGCATCCACTACACTACTGGCAAGTATTTCATACAACTTTATGTTCTAAATCCTGAACTATCCTTTTAAGGAAGTGGTTTCGGTGCCTTAAGCTAACCGTTTTACAGCAAAAATGAAATTGTGACAATTGGGTACAAGAGAAGTCGGCACTTGTTGACAATGCGTTGCGGTCAAATATAGGCAGAACAGTGCTCACCACCCTTTTCATTATCTTTTTGTTTGTTGAATGTGTTGAGTTGAGTTCCAGGTTTTGGCTGTGCTTGGTGCTGTCCATGCCATTCTGCCCAGAAGCCAAAGCTACCCTCCATAAATCACATGAAATTAACTGGAGTTAGTTTGACCATTTCAGCATCTTCTGCCACCTGCACTGTTGTACACACAGTGTAGTCATTGTGCCTGTAAAAATAGCTAGGTCAGGTAAAACAAGCCCAAGGATACAAAGACAAGTTGTCCCACAAGAAAACTAATGCTTGTAGTTTCCCCGATGGTGTGATATTGCGGAATGCGCTGGTGGAAAATTAATTTGGATCTCAGTGCTCATTAATTCACAACTTAATTTTTTTTTTATCTTTAGATACAGTTAGATGTTAACTGTCATAAGCAGAGCTGTTTGCCTCCTACAGGCTGAATGGCTGCTGTTATGTTGCATAGAGTAAATGACATTTCTTTCACTAAAACAGTACACCAATGCTTTTCTCCCCAGCCTGCATAGGGATTTAAAGAAGACCGTTTTCACACAGCCTTTGAGTTTGTAAGACCATAGTTCTGTAGGAACATGAAGAATTGATATCACATTTTCTTCTTTGTGTTTTTTCCTCTCTTAACCCAGTAATAATTACTTGTTCGTTGTCATAGTGCTTACTCAAAAGTACTAATTGCGTATTGGTATTCTGATAATTAAATGTCCTGTCAGCCAGAGACGTTTTTTTGTGTTTGCATGTGAAGAGCTCCATTTCCTTTTATTGAATTCCCATCGCTCATTCACTGAATCTCAGCTGTGTGCACTATTGAGTTCTGTGAGGTTTAATGGAAAAATTTGAAAATGACCCAATGGATATGAGTCCGTTAACATCGACCTATGGCCCTAAATGGAAAGCAGAACAGTAAAGTAAACAACACGAATGGAAAAAGAAAAGCAATTAAGAGACCAAAAATCTGCAAGCTCATCAAATGGGCTTTAGTAATGTCCGATAGGGCTCATGAAATGCTGTAATCAGTCTTCCTATAGCTGACATAATGTGACAAAGTTATGAAGCTGTTGTTTTTATCACTTTTTACCCTACTAAATGTTCATCCATGTCTTCTGTAAATTATTATTATTATTCTCTTTTTGAGGTAAAACACTGGCGCTGCTAAGCACAAGCACACGCTTCCCCCCACCCACTTAATTAGACTTTACAGGAGTTTCCTTGGCACTCGTCAAATTTGGTGTTGACTCATTGTACAGTCTTGTGGAAGCACGCTCATCACCCTTCAGGGCGTTGCTGTCTGTTTGACGATGGCATGCTGTAATTCAAATACTTAGATATAGAAGTCAGTTTGACTGAAGCTCTGGCTAAAGGTCAACTGAAGCCATTTGTCCTTCATTTGACTCTGTCTTCATTGCTCAACTTGAACTGAGGAGTTAGAGTGACCTTTTCAGAAGAGGAATGACTCCTAATATGTATCTCAAGGGCACAGTATTGCTGCTTATCCTGCACCTCCGGCAGGGCTCACTCATCCTGTTCTTCTCATCTCTTCCATGTGTCACCACTTCAATAGTTCAACATCGTGACTTCATGCAAGGACAGACCTTGTGCTTCAATACCACGCCTACAGGTTTTTTAACAAGATTTTTATTTCTTTTATGAATTTTTATGAGGATTTAGTGCCGAAATTCAGACAGAATGTCCTTTAAGATGCATTGGCCTCCACATGAGTGGATTTTGCTTGTGTGTGGTATTGTTTGTCTCTGACCATTTCATTTGAGGAGACATTCGCTTCTTCTGCCTGCGCTGTTGGATGAGGGTTATTCAGCTGCCTGGGTTGGATGTGAAGAGTAAAGCTCAGATCTGATTTCTGACCATCCGGTTTAACAGATAAATATATAAGTACGATATATCCTACAGGTATATCCAAACTGTTTTATTAACAGGATTAAATCATGTAAGAACATGGAAAAAGTACACCTATTATCCCAATATGGTTGGATGAAACAATTGATACAGCATAGTATCACAATATTTTGTGTGGCAGTATTGTTTCAGCATACAAACACAAAGTATTGATGTTTTTTTTCATGAACAGACTTAAAACTTTATCTGATAAAACATAAAACAGCTGTTGTTGATGTAAAATGCAATTGAAAAACATTTGCAATTTGTTATTGCAATACGCAGTATATCACAAAATACTAACAAAAACAGTATTATCATATAATATGTCATTATTGTCGTGATAATATCGCACCGTGGGGTCTCTGATGAGTGTCAGCCATCTACTTGAGGAAAGTATATGTCTGAATATAGAAAAATAATTGACTCATAATTGTGCATTTGAAGGATGACATCACTCAGGTCACAGAGGAAGTTTCAAAGTAAAAGGTCATGTTGGCCGCCCTGCTTCGGTACAGCCCTGACAAGGATGAACTGCTGCTGCACTACTCATTTTTCCAGAAACGGGAAGGACAGGCCCAGAGAAACAAGACAAGTATGTCACTTGCAGCCTATGAATGCGTCATGAATGAGGCGCATTGAATGATTCCTGAATTAATTAGTTAACGAAATGTTGGTAGTTTCTGATCAATAGAAATGGATTTTTTTTCCCTCCACAAAGTCAATACACAGCGTTCTGTATTTGCACTTTAGACCCCTGGCATGTCGTTTACATTGTTTTTCCAGACCCCTGACACATGTCTGAATGGAGTAAAGCTCTGCTGTATTGGGGGAAAGACCACAGAGGATGAAATATTTATCCTGGTGACGCTGGTTGAGGTCTGACTCGTGTCCACAGCTCAATGACTCTTATAATATTAATTTTCCTTCTACTCGTTTGTAGTCTGTGGGCAGCTAACAGGAGCACAGACAATGACAGCTTTTATGATTTATGAGGCCGCTGTTTGATCGCTCTATGGCAGAGATAAATGGGACTGTGGTTAGTCCGCCAGTGAGCCTTGTGTGTTTATATGTGAGTATCTGCAGATCTATACCAATGCAGCCCCCCAGTCCTGCAGTCAAACCTGACCCTTTCAGCGTAGCCATCATAAACTCCAAGACAAACGCTTTTGATTGATTACTTAGCGACAGTTATATGTCCTCTGTCATCAGTGAGCTGGCTATTGCCTGGTGATTGATTATTTTTATTCTGACCAATCCGGCAGAGAGAGGGGTGTGGCCTAGAAGCTCTGGTCATGAGCCTGGCGTGGGTGTGTCCTTGAAGTAATTTTATATAAAAAAAAATATGTGGCATTGTTAACACCGAAGAAAAGAAAAAGCTTTTTAGTCTTGTGTAAAACCAGAACCTATGTTCCATTAAGGGCCTTTTCAAACCTGTAGTTGCTCTGGTCTGAATCAGTGGATGAGTTTGTTGATTTGTATGATTTGCCCCGTGGTTTGCTTTTGTTCATACACAAAATAGTTCAAGCCTACAATATTGCTTTAACAAAAGCCACAACAGAATAATCACTCCAATCATTGGTAGATGTGTCTGAGGAGAACTTAGTAACAACAAGCCAGCATATTTTGTACTTAGTCTAGGTTTGACCTTGATTCATTCTCTGTCTCGCTGCCTAAGTATTGATGATTCTCATCAGCAGCTCAGTATGCAGATGGCCATGGGAGCCAGGACACAAACCAACTGGATCAGGGGTTTTTAAGTGTGACACTATATATGATAAAGAAAGAAAATTAAAATAAATTGCTGCACAATTGATCTGTTCAAAATGTAGTAGCTTACTAGGATTAGCTCATGAGATGCTGCCCCAACAACTATACCATTGTCTGTCACGGAGTTTCACTGTGGATACTGTATGCCAGTTTGGGAGACATTGCCCAACTGTTGTTTCCATAATTTGAAGGCTTTTGGGATATTAACAGGAATTAGAGTTTTTCCACTTCAAAAACAGGTGTGACAAATTAGTTATTTGCAATTACTGTTTGTGCCATCATTGGATTACTTTGATTATAAAGAAAAGTTGAAAGCCAGATGATTCTTAGGCAAGTTCTGGAGTTACAAGCAGCATCTTCTATGATTTACAAGGACAATTGGTGTTTATTTACAATGGACATACTGAGATAATGGTAAGTGTGAGTTATGACTGAGTGTTTACTCCAAGAGGGGTACTACCTCCTCTCCAACCACACTTGACTCTGCTGTATTTCAGAACGACTTCTTGTCCATTGTTCACAGGATAGACTTGCGCACCTTCTCCTGTGAAATAAAGAGCTTGTCAGGCAAGAAAGAAAGATGCGAGGGGGGTTGATTCTGCATTGTAAATCACTGCCATGGCTGCAATATTTTATGCCGCTGCATGTTTTCAGTTCAGCGGGGTATTTATAGTAGTAGGACTGATGATGTAAATAAGCACAGCTGCAGTTCAGTTAATTTGTATGCAGTGATGCTAATTAAGACCTAATACGGGACTGTATTAAATGTGTCCTAAAAAAGGAAGTGTGTTTTCTGTCACAGAACTCGAAATACTAGTTAAAGAAACTAATAAATATGTTTGGATGCTCCAATACCTAAATTAAGTACTTCAGTACTCGAACACATCTTTTAATTAGCATTTATAATAATTCTGTTTTGATCACTGAAGTAGATGTGTTTGTCCCTTTATGTGTTTCTAATGCAGTTTATTTTGCTTCAGGGGTCAATCTGCAGCTATAAATCAGGTTTGGTGGCCATCTGACATCTTTTATTCCCTCCTATAGTGAAGGAACCAGCCTAGGTAAATACTGGAGCATTGCTGTTTTTTTCGTTTGTTTTATCATTACTGCTTCTCTGTTATTTGTCTTGTAGGATTTGGAGGTATTTCAAAATTGACTGGCTACTGTCATTAGCCAATGCCTCTATTTTTTGTAGAGGACATTTTTCTTGCATGTCCATTGGTTTGATGTTATTTCGGTAGCCGGTCTGCTCCCAAACACATGAAAGTTAGGGAGTTTCCCAAAGTCCTCTCTCAGCCTAGCAGGTACTACAACAGCTAACGAAGACTAAATGATCCTCATTGCCAGAAGGAGCCAAAACTAGAGGATCCATCCAGAATTTATTTTTTTTTTCGTTTGAAGATGAAGTGTTCCAACGCTCTGCTGCTGGAAGGTGCAGTAAAATTTAACAACTTAGTTATTATCTTATAATAAAAATTCATACATTATGCATTGGTGTTGCCGGCGCACATCCAAGAGCTTAATTGGGTATTCTGTTTTGTAATACTCTCTTAACTGTGCCACTCGTAATGGCTCGACAAGAAACAATAGACGGCCAAATGTAGCTTCATTTGAATTGTCCTCTTAGAGGTTCATTTACCCAGACTATAGCCTATAGACTTGGCTCATGATTCCCTTCAGCCTAATCCAAATGGCTACAGCTTATTGATATTGTTAACGGGCATGTTAAACAAGTCTTTTCATGCTTAGAGCAGAAATGTTGCTTTGAGGTATAAATGAAAGGTCTATATGTGATTGGCTCCTGGCTGAGAGTGTACAGCGCACTTCACTAATTGATATTAATTGATTTAATTATCATGTTTGTGTTTACACTCAAGGCGCTACACGTTGGATAGTAATCCTGATTGAATGGTTGTCCCTATGACACAGCCCCACAGATGGGGAACATGCCTCGGTCATGGTTGCTGGACATGAATGACAAGTAGCGCTTGTTGTGGCGGAGGGCGAAGTCACTCACGGTTTGTTTGCCTCTCTTATCCTTGCCCCGTTCGTGTCAGAACTTTCAACTTCCCTCCTTCAATAGTAGGTTGATATAGTCCCTACGTCACAGCTCGCGTCACTGCATTTTATCAGAACTTTTAAAGAATGCAAACAGAATTGTGTTCCTTTGTTTTGACATCATATCTTATTGATAATTTTTTAATTAAACCCGTGGAGACTTATTATTTTCCACCACTCTATCCTGGCATTTTGTACAATTGTACCACTTGGCCCAAGGGTGTTTTTCATTGTTTGTCCATGTGTCACAAGTGATATCTCAGACATGGCTGACTGGACTTTGAAAGCACTTGGAGGAATGATGCATTTTATTGTTGCATGTCAAGGATTTACAGAAGCCTGAGGCCATTATAGAAGAAGGGTTTGAAACATTCTTATACCGTCGCATGCTCTTTTCCAGCAACTCCACTCATACAGTAATTATCTTTTACTAGGGCCGTCAAAGTTAACACCGTGATGTGGTTTGAACAAAAATTTGTTGTAATGCAGGTTGTGTTATTGTAACCCCTGAAAGTTGAATGGCAACTAGCAAGCAATGCAAAGTATTTTGAATGGGAAGTTCAGCTACAATGGATGGGTCTGTTCCGAACTTGGGGTCCATGCCCCACCCAAGGTGGGCGCCAGAGTTCACAGGTGGTGCACAGAACTTTGTCTGCTTTAAGTTTATGAGGTTGTGAAAATAATATTGGTGTATGTTAAATAAAACAAAATCAGAATACCACATGTAATGGAATCATCAAATCTGTTGACTTGTCTTGTCTTAGACACAACTAGGGAAAAAGTTGGGAACCACTGGACATTTGTTATTATTTGTGAATACCGTTTGTTAGCCAAGCACGCAGCTAAGGCCGACTGTCCTGTTAGCCCTGAAACATCTAGCTTACGGCCAATGGCATTACATAGCGGGGGAGTTGTGATGGACTATTACGGTCACTGGACGTAACTCTATGAATACGTGTGAATTCCTATAACTGCTGTGTTGTTAATTGTTTTCATATATGTCCACTCCATGTTAATAAGACTATTAAATGTTTGTTTCTGATTCTGATTCTGATTCTGAAATACCTGAAACATCTCCCTTTAGAGTACATCTCGAACCGATAAAAATGTGTGATTGACTGCAGACAATCATGCGATCAATTGCAAATAAATATTTGAATTAACTGACAGCACTGCTTTTACTGCATAAAGACACTTAGTACCAGAAAATGCTGCTTACTTTAAATGCTCCTCTGTAGCAGTTAGAGTGAAGTGTTTCATCCAAGAGCAACAAAGCATTGCTCATTGACCTTTCTAATCTGGAGAACCCTGCTGGTCTTGCAACTCTAACCACTTGTTATGTGCCTCATTTACGTACATTAATTCCTGCTCACTCCTTCACCAAACTTTAAAGAGTATTGTTATTATAGGCAAGACGTTTGTAGAATTTTCAAAGCCAGAATTACCAGGCCTAGTTGTGTCAGATCAGTAGCAGCTTATGTGCCTCGGCTCCTCTTTCCATGCACCGTTTTAAGTGTCATAAACAGATATGAACCTGGCAAAATGAAACAAACCGAGAGCTTAACCGTCTCCATTCATGTGACTTAAATCATTTCCATTGACCGCTTTGCAAAAGCTTATTTTAAGCTTCATAAACAGCCACCAATTTTTTACTATGATTTTAGCTAGACGTTACGGCAGGGGATGGAAATAAGTGCACATATGCTACATCAACCATAAAAATGACAACAAACAAAAATGTGGCTGCTAGGGAATGACTAAATGCTCACGACTCAGGCAGAAGGGGGGCTCGTTTAACAGATTTCCGAGTTCAGAGACGAGAGGATGCTAAAAATTGGGGTAAACAATCTAAAAATAAACGCTACCTTGTTGATGGCAGGAGATGCCTGTTTGTCTTTGCACACACAGCATAGTTGTGAAATACTTGCTAAACAGAATATTGAAGAACTTTGTGACACTTAACGGCTGTTTTTCTTTTGGCAAAAATGTTTTTTGAAGAAGCTTCCTTGGATAAAGATTAAAGATTAAATACGGTGCCTTCATATTTCTATTTTCATGTCTCCGTTTGATCTTGATCTGCATTGAAAATGGGGGATGCCACATTAGCATCCAAGGTAAGAAGTCATGTGACCTGCTCCAGCCGGGACTTGCAATTCCTACAGGGTTTAAAGGAAACACGTTTTGCTTGGAAAAAATGGGTGACTTTAAGCTATTGAATCATCAACACTCATTGCTGAATCACTGAGTTCCCATTCATGGGTAGCAAAATATAGCTGAGTAGAGTACCACACTCAGTTACAGAATTGTAATTCAGTAACACAATGGAATTGGATGTAGAAAATCTTTCCTCAGCAGCTGGTGACTCTGATATCATGCAGCAAATTATACTGTTAAAAATGCACACACTCACACACACAGGGGCAAACACTTAAGCACACTGAACAAGGAAAGCTTTCTGTGCTATGTGAATGAGTAGCTATGGCTGAATGGTTGAGTGTGTCCTCTGTCTCTGTGAGGTCGACAGCCCAGGGAAGATTAGGAGGAAGCACATCAAATGAATGAGAAAGGCAGAAAGGAGAGGGGAGAAAAAGCTGATGGCTCAGGAAAACCCGCTGCATTACACTTGCTTTAAGGGAATTATCTCAGTGAGAATTCTGCAGGGGCTGAGAGTGGACGCAAGCGCACACACATAAAATATCTCCCGGCTTAAATCTCTCCATAAATATACATCAATTTAAACCTGCTCCACCTATTTGTAGCTGATACAGTTTGTGGTTCCTGTGTTTGCTCCAATTCCATCACCCTCTCTTCTTCGCAACCTTTACCCGCAGTGCACATTCACGTTTATTTTTGTAAATGCGTTCCTGCATTATTCATTATGGTCTCGCCTTTGGTGTGCATCATGGGTGGCCTACATGCACAGATTATGATCTTACCCTCTCACCTGCAAAACATTCGGTGGTTTCCTGTGTTCTGTTCCCCTGAAACATTTTGGAATAACGTCTCTCATAGCTAAAAGAGTTAAGAAACCAGAGTAAAGCTGTTAATCATTACAAAGGGTCTGTTGTTGACTGGGTGCAGGACCCTTAGTCAAAAGAGCCTGTGTCGCTAAGTGGTGGCCAGTGGAGCTGGCGAGGAAGTCAGGGTTGGGGCTGGGTTGTAAATGGAAGCTGTTTGAAAATAGTCTCCCAGACACGATGCGTCATCAGGCCACATCACAGCTCCGTCTCCCTTACTAGTTTCCATATGTTCAGTTGGCACCATGCTATACACTGTCACACAGCTCCTGGTTTTGTGTGTAGATGACAAAAAAGTGCCTTTTAGTACCTCAGATATCTGAGCAAATGTTTCATAATTACAATAATCAGACGCTTGATATGCCACAGTCCTTTTTCAGTGGCATATAAAATGCTTTTTGTTTCTGTCCGTTTCTTTGTTGGTCTTCCACTTTTATCCAAACTGAAATATATCAAATATTGGAAGCATCGCCCTGCATTTGGATACACAGATTAGTTTTCTCCTCAGGATTAATTGTAATGACTTTGATGAAACCCTAACCTTTAATCTAGCATAATCACCCCATCAGAACATCAATTTGTCTAATACTTATGTTATACTTATATAATACCTGCCAAAACTAATGACATTCCCATCAGCCTCAGCTGTACTTTGTGCTCACGGCTACTGACATAACAAATGTTTGCATGCCAACACATCAAACTAAGATGATAAACATCATACTTGTTAAACATTAGTAATATGTTTTTTCAAGTATGTAAACATGCTTACATCAGCATGTGTACAGTTTCATAGAGGCTGTAGCATGGCTGCAGACTTCTGGACTCTGTTCAGGCCTTGGCATTGGCATACGTCTTGGGTGATCCGATCCAAAATTGAGAGCTCTGAAGTATAGGTGTGAATGCACCAAAAACTCATTGAGGACTCACTGAGATCTGATGGCTGACACCACTTTAGGAGGTGTTCTGAGTCGCGTATGGCCATATGTGTACAGAGCCACCCTGAAAGACTGGCATCTCACCTGACGTCTTCTGCTTTAATACTCATTTACGTGGCAATTTTAACATATTCAGTTAAAGTGGGACAATAAGCAACAACAAAACATGGAGACTGCACAACGGCAGGGATTTTTGATCCTTGTTAAAAGCTAAATATCTAACTTTATTATGTTTTTATATGTTTAGGGCGAGAAAGTAACAATTTAAATGTTCTAATATATTATTAAGTTATAATAATTTCTTTGTAGATATGAGAGCCACTAGCTGGGTCAAATGACTAACTGTACCTATACCTTACCTATACCTCATTTTTTTTAACTTTCATTTTGTTCCATCCAAGACAAAACCCCAGTTTGGACTGTTTTCATTTCTTCTTTTATTTTCAGCATCTGAAATGCATTGCTGCCTCCCACCGGTTAAAAATATCAATGTATTTGGTCTTTGCAAACGGAAATGTTGTACATGTTTAAGCAGGAAAGTACAAGCCAAACACAAGTGGACACTTGAGACATGTGAAGATACATTGTAATGCCAGGTGTGAACTGACATACTTAGAACTGTCCAGATAGTATAGCCAGACCCTGGTGAGAACATGACGTGGTTTCTATTAGTTTTACTTCATTCTTTAACAATTCCGGCATCTTTGTCTATATCTGCCCTGCAGAAAAGCTTGTCTTTTATGGGAAATGAAGATTCATTCATTCTCTTATTGTTTGTTCAGCCAAGTAAACTAAGTTTCTAGACTCGACACTGTCCTGTTGTCGCAGTTATAAAAGACCAAACTACACCCTCTACTGTGACATTTGTGCTGACCTTTAACTTTAGTAAACAGTTCAATCCCAACTGATGCTTGCTGCATTTGGCTGCCACCCAAAGTCAAGCATTTAGAAAAGCTGTTGACAATAAAAGTAAGTACAGTGCATTGGTGATTTGGTATACTGAAGGCAACTCCTGCCTCATTTAAATGAATGTGGGTGGGAGAGATGTAAAAGTACAACTTCTGTCACGTTTACAGCAACACACGCACATACCTTCACATTTGAGCACACAGACCAATTCTTGGATATATTTGTTATTAAGTTGAAATTACATTGCATTCTGCAACTATGATATTTAAGAGAAAAAGAAACCGATAAAGAAGGAAATGTGTGCCCTAAATAGGTTTTACAGCTTGAATGTATTACGCAAGAATTATTTCTCACAGTCTGCTGCACAGAACTCTGTAGTCTCACTGGTTACGACATGCCTCTCCTCATGCTCTGTCCTTTTCTGACTGTCCAATTGAGAAGTGACCCTGTCTCCGCTCTCTGGATAACATCTTTTTGACTTTCTCCTTCTCGGGTTGGCTTACCTGCTCAACACAAAGTGAGCCCAGTACATATCTATCTCTAGATACTCAGCCCGCTGCTGTCAAACGACATTATATAAATACAGTTTGATGGGTTGTCTTAGTGATGTGAGTAATGTACACTCTAGAGAGCTGTGGCATCTATAAAAAGTGATGACAATGAATGAAATGTCTCTAAATAAAAGCCATTCGAAAGGGATTTCAACCCTTAAACATTTGACATGTTTGTATTGCACTGAATGGATGGCCAGACTTTAAAAAAGGTTAAAGTAAACCATCAAGTCTTTCTAAATATAACAAACTAGTGGATGGATAGATCCAGACCTTTTCCAGTCACTTGTTCTAAGCCCATTAACCTTGTATTCTTGGTTTTGTTCATTAAGAAGCTAGTGTTTGCTCAGACACACTAATATATTGAGCGCAGATTTAAACCTGATTGGCCTGTTTTAGATTTAATTTAGGTCAGGACCTCATTTGTCTGTGTTTACATGTGGTACCAGTGCAGGAAGAGCGAGTGCTAAGCCCTTCAGGCCGCAGAGGATGTTGGCTAACTCAACCCATCTGTTGTATTTGTCAAGTGTATACCATGCTAATCAGAAACTTGTTCTTTTTCAGTCAGAACACATTTCAATATTTAAATTTCACAATGAAAGTACCAGTTCCTTGCTGTGGTTTATGGTCTGTCATGGAGTGGTAATGTTTTTAGCCATGCTAGCAGCAGGGCTCCAGGGATGGGAATGTCTCTCTTCTGAGAGCTTGGTGAACCACTTTGGTACCTTAGAGAAGGAATTCTAATGAATTCTAGTGACTTTTTTAAGCTAGCTGGTCAACATTTCTACTTTTCCACTGAAATATCTTAACAAATATTCGATTAATTGCCATGAGATGGTCTGCAGATATCCTTGGTCCATTGAGGATTATTTGTATTAACTGTGTGGATATTCCTTTTTTTACCGAAGGGTGTTATCAACAATTACAGGCAATAAATGTCAATGTGTAGACCCCCAACCAATCAGAGCAACAAGTCATGGACAGGCTGTGTCAGCAACTTTCTCAAATTACAGGTAAATTAAGGTAAATTTGCAGGTAAATAGGAAACACAGTGACATAATTTCGATTTCTATGTAATCAGCGTTGCATAGTTTGACAGTTCCTGTATTCCTCTGCCATTGCTGACTTCTTTGTGCTAACTTGTTAGCTTGCTAAATGAGTTACTAGTTGTGATTCCACCAACAAATTTCTATGTGTATTTTGAAGATTAACATGAGAGAAGCTTGATGGAAACACCAAAATTCAATATAACTTTTGGAAATGAAGGCTTTATAGAAACTTTCATATTTTAGTGAATGCTCTAAATGGGAGATGGAAACAGTATTTTGTAATAAGTTCTGACATAGTGAATATTTAAGTCAGCTGTCTCCGCTCTGCTGGTCAAACTAGCGGACATGAAAGAACAATATGGCCGATAACTCTTTTTTTGTAGTTTTTTCTCTACTGTTTACTGATTAGCCTACAGCAATACATTACACTGCCATCTTCTGACAAAATGCAGCTATGTTTATTTGCTCAAAACTATTTGATGGACACATCCATAATTCTTTAATGCAACATTACTAAACTTAAAGATTTACTTTGACTTTAATGGAAAGATAGCTACTTGGTAGTTTTGCCAGACCTATCTACTAATACAGTGGTGATGTATTAAGCCAATTGCCAAAAGCTGATAATCTTGTCAAATCACCAAATTTATATCAGACAACTATGGAGTACAGCTCTCAGTCACTATTTATCTGGAGTGGAGTTATCTGTGTGTGTGCCACTGGAACACCCCAGCGTCCAGATTTTTTTGAAAAGCTCATGGCCTGTGCTGAAAGCAAAGTACATTGGATCTTTGCGTGCCATTCTCAGCTAACAATTATATACGTGTGCACACAGATGCACAGACACTTTTGCCTACGGTGACACCATAGGGTCATGATGTATGTGATGGAGTCAGTCAACCAAGGGTGACCTCTTTTAATGCAGCCGCTCTGTTTAGTCCCCTTCTAATGAGTGGTTGTGACTCATAATCTATACTGTGTACTAAAGCCTGAGGGTTAATCAGGCTGATGGTGTGTCTGTGTGTTTGTGTGTTTGTACAGTGTGTGTAGCCTGTGTCAGACTGAGAAATGCAAAGTGGCTCTCAGACATAATTTCTCTTGATGGGGTGACAATTAGGCTATTTATGAAGACTCCACAACATTTAGCCTTTTGTAGTAATGTCAAGAGATGCTCTTTAATTTCGAGGTGTACCACTAGATGTAATAGCAGCTGTAGTGTGTTCCTATTAAGTGAGTACTTTAATAGACAATAGTAGCTACTATACCAAAGATGATGATATGCAAGAGATGTTTAGTCAGTGGACAACAAAGCCAACTGTGGTCTAATGATACAAACTTAAACTAAATAGCAGATGTTTCAACAGTGGCCACTGTGGCCACAAGTGGCAGTTACAGAATAAATGCTTAGACATGGCATGCCACATCTTTTAATGACGGTTTAATGACTGTTGTCACTTGGTTCATACTTTTTTTCAAACTTTCAAGGTCAACACAATGGATTTGAGCGCAAATACGCACCACGTGTCCAGGCCTAAAGGTAGCACAAATAGAGACAATAGCCGCAGAAGGAATTCAATGATGTCAATTAAACTGCAACTAACATATATCCAACATTAGCTGACATTAGCTACCATAAGCTACCGGTGAGGATAAGTGCCAAGTGGTTTTGAATTGAGCCAGGGTTGGGTCTACTCATTTTGGGATCATAAAACAAACATAATTAAGATTAGTTATGAAACAGGGACCTTTCTGATAGTTTTCACACTCTCAAAAATCAATAAAATGGTTTATGCAGTGTTCGAGTGTTGGCCTCATTTGGAATGGTAATCCAATGACCATACTTTCGACTATAGGCACTAAATAATGTAAATGTCTTCTTTTGGTTGGCTTTTAGTCAAGAATCAGCCGAAAGTGAACCGTCTGTTGCTCCTTGTGGGGGTTGGGCTGAAACGTGTCTTTTGCTGCCTACACTGGCAAGATGCACAAAGCTGTCAACAGAGGTGTCAAAGGAGTCAAAAGTTTTTTGGAGCAAGCAAGAAAAACAGATGGGTATGGAAAGAAAAGGATGTGGGTAGACAGTTGAAAAGGAGATGGAAATAAGAGGCATTGGAGTGTTATCTGCACTGGCTACCCAAAAACTTTTTAAAAACATGCATTAGAGTTTCCTAATTGACTTTAGCCTCGGGATGGTTCATTACTGTAAGAAAAACTTGGCTTAGTGCTTTGTTGTTCTGGAAGTCTTTCATTATGACTCTCACTCACACATCACATTTCAAACTAGTGTTGCATCTGCATTACGTTTGATGTCACATTTTGACTTTAACAAGGCAGCTTTGATCACAAAGGGCAGAGGGGTTAACCCTGCTTTATTTCTCTTTAAAAAAAAAAGTTTTTCCAAGGTTTGCTGACCATGCACGCTTATTCTTAACACCGCCTGTACAATTTACATTCTTGCAGCCACTTACATTTATAGCTTTCCTATATTGGCCGCTGAGCAGCTCGGTTGGATTGACTAGATGTTAATTCTCCAAAGATACCTTTGCAGCAGCATTTGGAGTAAGTGAGAGTGAGTCATTCGCCTCTCTCTCTCTCAAAAAAAAAACCTCCCCAGTATGTGACTTTCATCCTAATCCCCGACTTCAGTTTTCAGAAGTGAAGGCTTTTTGGCAGCCAACAGGCCCAAAAAGCCATCAGCTGGC
>CAFUXE010000035.1:99280-135994 GCA_903364295.1 Serranus cabrilla | reverse complement strand
TACACAGCGTCTCCTCAAAAAAAGTCACATGCTGGCTTCTTTTAGGAAATCACACGCCGTCTGTCACGCAAGTCTTAATTTACTGCAGGATTTTATGCAGGATGACTCCAGACCAGACTCCTATTCATAATTTAAATATTTTTGATGGTGTATTTGAAGAAAGAAATCCAGGAATCTCTAGTTTCAAGTTATGTATTTGGATGCATTTAAAAATGTTAACAATTTCCATAGACATGATACTGTGAACTAATCCAGAATATGTTATATAGAGAGCCACAGTACACATGTATTAATAATCTTTCTTTTTTTTTCTTGCAGGCGCTGTGTGTGGTATTTGTGGACTGCAAAGCATTGGCAAATATAAGGCTTGTTCATCCGCAGTAGAACGGTGAGTTCAAATTTGTCAAATTTGAAGCATTTAGCCAGCACCCATACACAATGTGAAGACAGGTGCAACAGTGGGATTCTTGGATGACCAACGGAGCAAAAACATTGTAAAGTGGATGTATTTTGGAGAGTGTAATCGAAAAATAGAGAAAAAAAGAGAATGATAAAAAAAAAGGCAAATAAGGCTGCATGTTCAAGAGTTCTATTAAGGCCTGGTATTTTTGGAAACAGGGTTTGTTCGTTGTTCATCCCCCAAAAAATCCTGCGTTTTAAAAGAATTAAAAATACAATTAAAACACTGTTGGCAGCATAACAAAACCAGCAGGCCATAATTTAACCCTGACACCAACTCCAATCACTCAAAGGAAACGATGATGTTGGCCAATCAGAAGCCTAAAAAACAAAGTAAGTAACTTTGTATTTATATACAGTATAAACGTGTAAAAAGTCCTGTTATGCCTCGTTCACACTACATGACTTTAGCATGGATCTTCCCCCTGCCCACAGTTTTTGGAGCTTTCTGACAAAAGCTCTCTATCTTGGAGACAAATTAGTGTCGCCTCTGCGCTTATACCCAATTGAAAGTGATTGGTGTTTGTGGTTTGTTTGTTTGTTTGATATAGGAAAAAATTAGAAAATGAGTGTCTGTGTGTGTGTGAATTTGTGTGTTTGGGAGAAGAAAAAAGAGAAAGAGACAGGGTAAGATTGCCCATGGTACGCAGTGTTTCTGTAGTAGTGAATAATTTATTCCGAATGCTGCTTTTTCACTTTTTGACCCCCCGGCCGAAACTGTGACATTTCCTAGTAAGCCTAAACCACAGACTGTCTAAAGCTCGGGAATCCTGCTTTTGAAAGATCTTCTAGCGTCCAGAACAGAAGACAACGAGTTATGCAGTGTGAGCAGTAGAATGCTCTGATGGCTGAGAGTCAGGTGGTCTGTACAAGGCATTAGAGAGGTTAGAACCTGCACTATTTCGACTACATCCCCCATTGCATGAATCACGTTTCCCTGGAAGGAGATTTACAAAAGCTCAGTGACCTAAAACACTGTTTGTGTGTGAACGAAAGGCCAAAACGCATATGAGATATTTAAAAAAAAAAAAAAGCCTGTAAGTGTGGACTAGGCATACATAAGTGACATTTTTGCGTACACTTGACAGCAGGACAACCCGTTCCCGGGTTTCCTCTTTGATAACAGAATCTAGTCATGTCAAAAGAGGGCTATCGGTATCTCATATACAAAACAAATTCAGTATTGTGCCGGAGCTGCAGTCTGCTGACTAGATGACTCTTTGAACCCTGGCGTTACTCCCGTGACAGATGAGCCAGATGAGGAGTAAGGTTACCAATCACTCAGACATAAAGAGGGCTCATATTCAGTACGAGACGAGTTCATAAACAGTGGAGTAACTTATACATGCACCTGATGCCAACTCCCAGCGCCTCTGGTGATCGCCACACCTTTACATGGGAGTGGATATTTGCAGTTTTTGCTCTCTCTGTCTACCTTTGTTGTCTGAGGGCTTTGAGGAGTACAATTCATATCTCTGCTCCAGCATGGCTATTTTTAGGCTCAAATATCAGGGGATCCTGGACTCTTCCTCCATCTCTTTTTGTCGCTCTCTGCCTGTCTCCTCCACTTACCCCCATTCGATTGAATCTCCAAACCATTGCTCTGTTGTGTAAGGATGATTAATTATAGTGCATGGAAATACATTTGTGTAGAGTGCATACAGTATGTATCCGTGTCCCTTTTGTCCTTTCATGCTGTGGTGACTCATTCTGATGAAAATCAGTTTACTCATCACTGCGAGTACTACTCGGCCTGTGAAAATGGTTGTATAATATCCTCAGTGGCTCTAGAGGAGCTTTCTCAAGTCTGAGGGTGTATTAATAGGCTTTAGAGTTGCATTATGGGAAGTGTAGGATCTAGTGTTTTTGGAGCTTTGAAGAGTCGAGAGATATTGGCCCGTTCTGCGTTAACTCTACCATTTTATTTCATTTTATCAGTCGCAAGTTCCTAACACTTACCAACGGTTTCCCTTCAGATCGTATTTTTCAATTTGTTGCTAAACATTTTCATACAGCAGTCATTGTTCATTGAGAGCCAGGGACAGCTCAGACACTGGTGGTGTTGCTGACAAGAAGAGACACTTATTGCCCTCCTTGCACTCCTCTTAAACAGTCTCCATTTTCCTGCTGGGCGCTAGGGGGAAGGAACTGTCAGGTAGAGAAGGAGGGCCGCCTTGAGACGACTCTGATCACCACAGGTTGCTGGGCTGTGCCCAGTGGCGCTCAGGTGATGGCACCATGCTGTCTTTGTTAAGACTTTTATTTCTCCCAGGGAAAAGGTGGAGAAAGAGTATAGAAAGGCAGTGTTGTCAGCTCGCCCTGTCTCATACTGGTTCCCTCATCCTCCACTTCTGTAGGGAGCAGACACCCTTAAACACAGATGGCAAGACCAGCATTGGCTTCTGTATCAGCCCCACACACACACACACGCACACACACAGAGTACGACAGATATTTTGCATTTGATGATGTAAGACCATATTTGTTTTCTTACCTCATCAACCTGCATAACAGCCCTTTGCATCTTGACACGCAAACCAAACCTGCTGGTAATTTTCATTGACTGTTGTGATTAATTTTTAGCCAATTCCCTGCACTTTGTGCATGCTGATGTATGAATGCTTATGACAGCAGCCTTTTTGTGGCCTGTGTGGTTAGAAGCACATGGCATACCCTCCTGCTTCCACCTTCCATTATTGTAATGAATATTTAGTGCACTGTTGGCAAGAAAAACAACACTAATTCAGCTATACTGTGCTATATTTTTGTTGAGTGAGACAATTGATTGACAAGCTGGTGGCGCTGTAGTTGTATAGTTTGATGTATCAATGGCATTCACAGTGGCTGGAGGCATTGTGTAATTGGCTTGGTCTTTTTTGTGAATGCGATAAATCAGGAACACATTAAGGGAATTTTTTTTAAATGTGGCAAAACATCACCTGGACTCAAGGATGAACTGATTAGATTTTGGTTGTTTAAGGTCAAGGCTGCTGGGACCTCATGTCCATCCCATTCTGGTAAACGTGATATGTCAGGGACGCCTGGAAGCATTTTTTTGTAACTTGGCACGAATGGCCACTTGGACTTAAAGATGAAGGGATTCAAATTCAAAAGCTAAGGTCACTTTGACCTCACAGACCCCTCTTGGCCACAACTCAAAATTCACTCTCTAATTATGACTTTTTAAAACAATGTTCAATATAGATAAAATGTGATGACATTTAATACCTGAAAGGTCAACGGTCATCTTCACTGTGACATGATGTTCTGCAAAAACACTTCCTGGGCCATTATTCAGAAACAGGGAAATTGCAGCATATTTCACATTTGTTCAGAGACTGAATTTGTACGCATATCCACATCTGAAGCACTGTCTACTGTATTGGCTACATAAAATTTTTTGACAAACATGGATGTAAACTGCAACTTGGCTGACAGAGGCATACAACTGTGAGGCGGTAATTCTAGTTAAATATATTTCAGAAAAAGACAGATTTTCTTTGATTGGAGAGGATTTAGCAAAAGTGCCTTTATGATCTAGACCAGCTGGAGGGGAAAAATTGAGAAAAAGCCAATCCCTCACCATTTTCTTTGGTGCTTTTCATCCACTGTATGAATCCACTGTAAAACAGCTATTGGTCTTGTACGCATCACTAAGTACATTTTCCTTGGTGTCATTGTTGCAGGTGACATTGATGGCTATGATACATTAGATGATACAGTGTCAGGTCCTCGCTGGGTGATGGAAGATGAGAGCTGTGTGCAATAATAACATACCTTATTTGATCATTTTTTTTCTTGCTGCTGCTACAAAGGCGGCTGCCTCAGATGATTTAATCTTTATACCACCAGGAACTAGGCCAGCAATATTTCATCGGTGTCATGAGCACACAGTTTTTTCTGTGCATCTAAGCAGTGCACCAAGGAAATGGGAACTGCTGGAAGGGTGACCTTTGGTCCCACAGATAGGACTTATGATTCAGGATTGTGTGGTGTCACAAAAAGAGCTGGGGAATGTCTAAAGCTGAGAAATGGTCTGCTACTTTATGTTTCTGGACAAGTTTATCTCCTACTTTTACACGCACAGTGGCATGGAAACACAAGCACACACACTTTCTGTATTTTATGAACCTATTACCAAGGTTTTATGCTCAATCAGCAGCAACCAGGGGCATTGCTAAAATTTCAGGCTCATTACAGTCTCTCACTTTAGTTCAAGCTTTTCAAGCTGGGGCATTTTAAAATACTGCACCAAAGAAATCCTCAGCTTATATATTTAATGCCTGGGCTAACCCCTCTGGACATTGATATAAGGTTCTGCTGAAATTTTGAAAGCAAAACTGCTGGACTGACCCACATAAGTGAAGGACCTGGTCCCCATACTGCAGAGGCTTATATTTCATTGATTTCCAGCTCACTGAAATGATAGAAGAATTAAAAAATGTTTAGTAAAAATGATATCACCCTCTAACTGGCCAACTGGCACCATTTAAAGCATGCTGAAGTAGCTCTTAACAGTTAGTAATGTACGACTGGTCTCCCCTAAAAATAGACCCCATAGGTCGTTCGTAGAGGCAAATAAATAAGACTAAATTTACGCCTCAGACTGTCCTCTGCTGCACTCTAGAAGCTATAACAATGATGGATGAAGGCGATGCAGAGTTAAATGGCAGAACTGGCACTCACTGGGAGTGGGGGGTGGTGGTGGTTGGGTCAACAAATTTGGGACGTTCACCCAGGAGAACAGAGCCCAGTCCCATGTGAAAACACAACATCACAGAACTTCCATGCCTTACGTTTTCACGTAACAATCTCACTTCCGCTACTCATGTCACCCTCGTAACTACTTCACTTCCGGCACTTACATGAATGTATTTAATTTTATTTTGTCTTTTATAACACTTTACCAGGAAGATTTTTGCCCTAAATCTAGATCAGTGCTTTTGTTGCCCAAATTCTACAAAACAGAACCCTTTTTCTATAACCGCGAACCGTACATATTGTGTGCTCTATTTTCAGAATACTTCGCTACGCAGTGCAAAATTCTCATATGGGTCATTTTGAATGGTACTAAGAAACAGCCTAATCTGTAATTTAGTTTGGAGATCTTGTTGAAATGTACCCATGGCTGGACAACTATCACTGGAGTCTAGTCTGGAGCCCTGTTTGAGTAGCAAACAGGGCTCCAGACTAACTTTTCATAACTGCCTGGATTTGACCTGAACAATAGTTTTAACCATTTTAAAGTGAATGTAAACCATCCAACAATCAATTTGTTGTTTCTCTATTTTGTTATGATCATCCCCAGTTTAATAGTTTATAGTATAATGAAATAAAAACCACATGAAAATGTTGAGGAAGTGAAGAGTTTAGAAAGTGTTTCCAGAACACTGACATTCACCTGTCCCTTTCAACTCATGCCGTGTCTTTGGCTAACAGGCTCTGACCCCTCTGGCATTGACCAGATGTAACAGATGGTCTTGTTTTTTTTAGGATCCCAAATTACAAACAGAAAGTTTGGTCTCCATTGTTCAGCTAGCATATCAAATTCATTGACTCTGGAGAATGTCCCCAGGAGTTCCAGGTACCACAGATTGCCGAGAGGGTTAGAGAAAAGTGGATTGTATTTACATATGTGTGTGCTGCCCTCATTCAGAGCAGCTTGTGAGGTGTGCATTAGTAGATTAAGCTGATATTTGATCAACAAAAATCCAGGAAAACAAAAAGGAACAGGTACAAATGTATCACAAAGGAAACATGAATGATTTAATTTGTCTTCTGTTCAAAAGTTCCTTTAAACATCTATCTTCTATTCTCATATTCTCATCCTCGAATCATTTCCTGCTAATGTTACTTTTGGAAAGCTGCTGATTTTGACTCCGTCCTGGTTAGCATGGCCATGTAATGTGAATCAACATCAGCATTCTAAAACATCTTAAAATAGAGCTTGCGTTTTGTTTTTATAGAATTATGTGACTGTGGTTTGGCTTCTCTCTTCAGATGCTGCAACACCATATGTTCTGTATGATCCAGTAGCCAGAGTGCTTCAGAGCACTGTGTCACACTGATTAGCATGTATTTCTATGTGAAGAATCCATCTGGAGAGTACCTGCGCTCTTTCACACTTGGCACCCACACTCTATGTTGATCTGTTCCTCACTTCTATCTCTTTCAATTCTTTTTTACCCCTCGCAAGCTGCCATACAAGAGTACAAGTACACTGGTTTCCATCCATCCATGCCTGGGACCCGACAGGAGACGGATGGATCCCGTATCAAATCTTATATTTGTTTTGGAATCTGGAAGTGGTGACCAGATGTGAAAACAGTGTAGTCATTTAGGCATAGCAGAGGCTGCTATCACTGATGGTGTAGATTCAACCCAGCAGAGTAAGTCTGCTTACTGTCTCAGTGACATCTGTTTGAAACTGTACAAACTACAGATGGGACTTGGCTGATCTGGATCAGTGATTACACGTCATATTACTACAACGGCTCGGTTGTGTTTACGTATCTTTGCTATAACATCAGTTCTGTGTACTTTTTGGATAAATTATAACCTTAGGTATCATCATTTGGTGCTGACATGTGTACATAGTATGAGTATGATTATACATTGGTGGCATCTTGAGTATGTGACAAGAATAGTGTCCCATAGAGCCTGACCAGTACTGTTATTCTGAGGCTTAAACCAAGGCCATTATTAAAGCAGTTTATAGCATTTTTTAATTAATGCAACACTCTCACTTTTAAACTTTTATGTGAGCAAACCATCATCCTAGCTAACTAGCTTAGTTGTAAGTTGTAACCAAGCAGCAGCGTCTGTTGTTGAAAAATAAAGCTAATGCCTTAAAAATTCTGTCTTATGGCCAGCAGGGGGCGACTCCACTGGATGCAAAAAAAAGCCAGATTGTAAAGAAGTTACTGACAAAATGAGCTTACTTTTCACTTGATTTATAACCTCAGTGTACATTTTCCAAATAAGTGTATGGCCTCAGTTACTAGTTTCAGTTCTTCTTTTACACAGCATAATGCTTATTTTGTGTATTACGTCCCATTTAGAATAAGAAAAAGCGACGGAGGCGGATAAAAAGATGCCTTTGTAGTGTGTGCTCGCTACCACCGTGCGCTGTATTTTTGTCTGAAAGCCTTGCCCCTTTTTACAGTGTGTTCTGACTTCATTAAAGTTAATTGTTACTTTTTGGTCACTTTTAATGTCTTGTTTATAGTTTGGTTGAAGGCTACTGGCTGTTTTTTTTTCTTCAACAAACTAACAAAGCTAGCTAGCTAGCCTCAGCTGGTAACATAGCATTGTTTTACTAAGCTTCTCCAAATATAGCCACTTTTCCCTCCAAAACATCTGAGATGCCAATCTGGAGGCTTCAAACCTACGTCACACTGACTTAAAGTACTTATCAGACCAAAGAGTATACCGGTAGCTACCTCTACACTGCAAGCAATTCACTCCATGTGAGTGTGAAAATTAAAGTGTTTGAAAGCGAAACATAATTTGGTTGTACTTTTGTTAGCAAAAAGTAGTTAACACAAGAGTAAGCCAGCATCCATTTTAATTATAGCCTTTCCGACCGTTATTTCACAAGTTAAAATGACTATAATTGAATTTAATTGCTCTCTGCAAACCAGTACCCAGCCAACAGTTATGTATGAAGTAAAGAAAAAAAAAACTCACCATTGTACAACTGTGATTGTTGTCTTACAGTTGGTGGGACCAATTTCGAAGCTACAGCTGTTATTTCAATGTGGGAGATACACATTGAAACAACATTTGGGTAAATATAATTGATAACAAATAAATAACTCCTCTCTGGATCAGTTCCAAAAGTCCATTGGAACATCCCTAACATGTAATCTTCTTTTTTTATATTTGGTGTAGACTTGAGCTGCTGTATATAACAATGATTAACATGTGAACATGTTCATGACATGTTGAAGCCAATTAACACCAGCTTGGCGGGATGATTACAGATTAATCTACCTCAGATCAGACCATCTCATCTGACACCCAAGTCACACAGTAATTGCATATCCCATAGATAAAACAGTGCAGTGCTACTTATGGTAGCACCCCACACCAATAAAACCCATCACACATAGCTTCATTAGTTATCCAGCATTATAAGCACTATTGCCAGGAGATCATTTAAAATTGAGATAAAAGATTCTCCTCAGTCAACCACACACATAACAAAGAGAGATGTGCGTTTGAAAAAAAGTGCACTGAAATTCATATATATGCTGAATAATAGCACACAGCCTTTCAACTAACACAGACGATATAATAGAGTGAGAAATAACTCATTACCTTTCTACAGATGAAACAAACCAGGCTCATTACTGTCAGTTTGGCATCCGTTCTAGTTATGATTTGTATAAAAACAAAATTAATGAGGATAGGATTCCCTTGCATTTAATGTTTGCCTCAAGTTTTTCTTTTAGAACCTTAAGTTATTAGAATAATGAATGAAATGCATATAGTTCATATCTTTATAAAATGCTGTTACCTGCTGGTTGTGGTTATGTAGGCATCCAAGCATTTCTCGTAGGTTGTGTTCATTTCTCACAATGTAACATTGTTAAATTAATAAAAGCAATTTAGCAGTCACAATGGCCCGCAGACAACAGAGATAGCTTGATTTACACACATGCTTGTACTTTGCCCCACTAATCAGCCACCATACCGAGTCGAATCTGATTGTTTTGGTCTAAACCAATTTTCATTACAAACGCACTGCTGTCGCCGCCATTACTGAAACCCCCTTTAAGCCTAGCAGGAGAGAAAGGCTGTGATTTGATCTTCCTCACCTTGATCAGATTACACACTGGAATTAGTATAATTACAGCTGTCGCTGATTAATGGGCAAGCTATAATTAGCACTGTGGATATACGGAGACTGTAAGTGCGTGTGTATGTGATGAAGAAAGAATGGTTGCGTTTGTTAAGATATGTGTGTAGAACTGTTATGTGTGCATGTTCCTCCGTGTAAACGATTGTGTTAAGCAGCCATAGAAAAGAAGTAGTTGAATAAGTTTGAAAGTGGATTCGGCTTAGGACTAACTAAATAAATAAATAATACTCATTGTCATTCAAATCCTCAGAGAATCATTGTGTTAACATTAGAAGAAGCAGAGTGGTGTACAGCAGAATGAAAGAGTTGGGAAACCCAACTCTAAGTGCTGAAATGTAATTCTTTTAATACCTTTACTCAATGATACGAAGGGGAGTGTAACTCGCGTGAACATTTTGGACTAAACTTTCATCGATGTGCAATAACATGAATGCTAACCTCTCAGGCATACCTACTGATTCAATCATCATTCATTTAAATCAGCTTTGCCAATGGATATTGTTGTCTGTGGATTTAACTTTACATGTTACACATCAGTTAAACCACCTATCAACAACATTTAATAGGCCACAAAGGCATATCAAAGTGCTGAGTAGAAGCGTTAAGCGAGAAATGTAGCATTAAAAATACAGAAACTAGTGCAATGTTAAAAAGATTAAACTTGCTCAACATTGCTTTAAAGTTACACATCAGGAAGTTTTCTTTAGCTTTGTTGTACATAGAAAATAAATGCTGATTCTCCATGTTTATTTCTTGAACAAGAAAGAGTTATGGATGAGAGGAAGGAACTGTTCAAAGTGTGTCTTCAATTCATGAGGAAAGATGACGACTTTGCTGCTTGTAATGTCTGAATAATGATAATTTTGAGTAAGGTTGAAAAAAGTTTGTTTGCTTTACTGTGAAAAGTAAAGCTTGGACGGAGGTTCAAACCCTGGGTCTTCCAATGAAGGGACAGAAGTTCATGTCCTGTTTAATGGGAGATCATATTCTTCATCCAATCTCTAACTGTTTGAAAGAGCTGACATTACCAGAGAGTTTTATGGGGGGAGTAAATAGTCCAAGCAGCTGGAAATAGAACTTGGATACGATTTCTGCGATTGCTGCTATGTTTTTAGGATGATAGTCAACAATGGTAATAGTGCGCAAGGTAAATGTGTGTGTCGTCTGCGTAGTAACAATTGCCAATTTTAAAAATCCCTCCCATAGAAGCATTAATAAAAGATATGTCATATGAACATTAACAACCACAAGATTATATACACAGATGATTATAAAGTAGAAATAAAAGTACCCTAAAATATAAGTGGTATACTACAGTAAAACTAATGTTCGAGGAAAGCGAGGAAATTTACTTGTGTACTAAATATCTTATTATATTTCATAAGTTAGTGATACGAAAAGGGTTAGTGGGGGAAGATTTTACTATTTTGGGGTATGTATGTACTGACGTGGATTAACGCGAGGGGACATAGTTTTACACACATGGTTAAGCATAAATGTATTCATGGAATGCTCAGTTCTGATGCAACTACAGATTTCCAACACAGCATGCTCCCTTGTATATTTCAGTGTTTCCCAATTTTCCGCATTAGTGTTGGTACTTGGATGGATTGGGTCTTGTCAGTTGAGTTGGACTACATGCTCATCCTTGTAGCAGTTTGTGGTTGATTGATTCTTAGATGGAAATGGGAAAGTATTTCCATCACTGCTTGCCACCGTCTGCATGCAAATCTGAGTGTCATCAAGATTTGCTGGCTGTCACTTGTCATTTGCTACAAACCTACTTTCCTGCCAAGTGGCAGCAGTTATATTCTGTCGAGAGACCAACTTGTTGGCATCTTTTTATCTGTCTCTAACCCGCAGAGGTGCGGTCATGTGATGGTAATGAAAATCCTAATACCCTGATATACCTTATTACAGGAATACACGCCAGCCTTGGTCATGTAGTCACAGCACAGCAGTGTCGCTAATGTTTTATCCCCCACAAACACTGGAATATAAAGTCTGACCTAATTGGGTTTGGGGAATTTTGCAGCCATAGATAACAACATATTTTGAGATTTCCACTTTCCACTTAAATGAATCACTGAGCACCCCCTGCCTCACTGAGCAAGCAGTCAATACAAACAAGATGGATAGCATGGAGCTGTTCTCAGAGCAGCGGGGAGGGGAGAAAGGGAGCGATAAGAGATTGAACTGCAGGATTTCAAATATTAATAGAGATGGAGTGTATATCAGACATTGTGCATGCATGAGCTATTTGTGTGCACTCCAGGTTTATAACAAGCTAAGCACCCCCTGCCTCAACACAGCAAATGCCTTAGTCAGTGACCAGGGGTAGCCAAGCAGAATGTGGGAGCAGGCATATGGACAGGACGTCTCTGATGGATAACGTAGATACTACAGCTACCTCTGTGGCAGGGCTTTAGTGCTAAACCCTACCTCATCTCAACTTTTTTGCCCCGAGAGTAATCCCAGATCCCTCCATACACCCTGATCTAGAATATATGGTCTTTATTACAGGTGTACCAATACAGCAAATGCGATAATTTTCTGTTAATCCTGTGAATTTGTCTTTTTTGTAATTGCACAAGTCAGAGTAAAAATTGGGCTCTTGCGATTTGAAAATGACTCTTACAAATTGCCCTTTCAACATAAAAATAAAAATGATCATAAAGCTTTTTTTTAATCTGACAACAGATGAAGCTGTAGGTCCTACTTGCATCATTAATTACAGCATCGGAGGACTGATAGCATGACATTGTTTCCTCTGGGGTACATAAGCTACAGTGGCTGCATTCATGCTAAAATAAATGATTAAACAGCAAAGTTATACACACTGAAAAAGTATGATACTAATATAAAATCTTAAGCCTTATAGAAAGACCCATAGATGGTCTGTCTTTAGTAGATGCATTAGTATTAGATGCAGTATATATTGGATAATGTCATATCTTAATACTTAGGCTGCGTATAATTTTCCAAGTATCTTAACAATAGCTAATGTAAGCCACAATAAGCAGACCACTATATACAAACGGATGCATTTTATTGCATATGAATTAATGATTTATGTAAGAGGAATAATGTGTAGCTTCTTCTGTCAAAATCGACATAATATCAAGCATCTTAGAATTGTGCTCAGTGTTGTTTTTTCTTCACATTTTAGTTGTTATTTATTTATTTTTAAATGAATGAAATATGAAAACACTTTTTTTCAGATTTTCAGCCACCTTACATTAAAATTGGCAGCGAAAGCCCCAGCCTAACACCATAGCAGATTGCTCTCCATAGGTGATGTTGCAACACACAGTGCCTCAAACCACATGATTAGCTGTCCCCCACTGTCACTTTCTCCCGATCTCTCACACTACCTACTGCAGCACTGCTAGTGTTAGTAAACAGAAATACCAATGCAATCCATTTGTTGGGGAGGATTTAAACATATAGTCACTGTTTTTAAATGTTTTGGTTGATGGATCAACATTTCTCTGTTTTTTTCAATGCCAAAGCCCCAAAATGTGGCACTTCAAAAGCAGTCTTTATTCATGTCTTGAGAGAAAAAAAATTAAATGGGACTTCAGACATAAATGAGCTTCTCTTAACAGCGAGTTAATGACTTTGAATCAAGTTTTACAAAGAGAGATGGTGTGAGAATTCACCTTTAGGCTTGATGATGTTCAGTGTCCCTTGAGAAGTAACTCTGACTGAAACACAATCAAAGTGAATGCTTGGATAAAAACAAGATGTATTACAGGTAAGAGGCCTTTTAAAAGTTTGACGGATCCTTTGGGTGCCATTTCTAAAGATGAATTCAGACGCTCTGTGTTTAAAGTGTATGTTTGCATGGTTGTATTTCACTGAATCCATTCATTGGACAACATTTGCGTTGTTGTTTCCTCCCTGCAGCAGTGGGCACTTTGAACATGACTGCGTCATTTTCCTGAAATGGTCATTATATAAGAAGTGAAATAAGTGGAACAGCCATGCCAAATCGACATACTGCTATACACATGCACACACATATTTCCAAACGCTCCAGCTGGTTGGCTGGCACTGCTGTCAGCGCCATACTGCTTGGACAAGACGGTTGCCAATATGTCAGGTTTAATAGCGAAGTTCATTATTTTAGAATTAATGTGAATGGCAGATCGAGTAGGTGAGCTCAGTCTTAATTAAAGCATCGGATTTCATAATCAGCTAACTTGAATTAAAGCATTCAGTGTGCACAGGTATATAGAGCATTTCCTTACAATGATCCGTGGGGGCGTGATGGCAAAAAGCATGCAGGGGTGTGTACATTTTCAGCACACACTACACAGCAGTCCTTTGACGGTGGGACCACGTTGGTTTTAAGCGTCATGCTGTTCACTCATTCTGCCATAGCGAGGTTTCTTCAAGCCTGTAAAGTTCGCTGATAAAATTAGCACAGCAAATTAGCACTGATGAGTCACTCATTATCAGCTTGGTATATGTTGGCAGGCGGTGGTTTGTTGTGGGCTGCTCTGCTTGTTCAGGTCTTCTATTTACAGGAAAGCAAATGCTGTAAACAAAGAAAATATACGTGTGAAAATCCAGTTTGTTGTCACGATGAACAGAAGGTGTGTGGTCATGATTATTTTTCACAGCTTGCAACATCAAGATTACTGCATTTGTCAGAGGGCTGTGAAGCAAAATAAGGACACTGATAAAAAAAAACAACTACCTGACATCTCCTGGATGAACATGAAGATTTTTTCAGCGACTGCTTTTTGTCATGTTTCTTTTTTTTGGTAAAGCCAATTTCGAGCCAGCTTTACTGCTACGGTTTGTATTGTGTCCATGGAGAGATGAGTGTCATTCTGGAGGTGTTGTTGCATGAAGGTTTGGACAGGATTTCAAACAACAGCAGCACTTTGGAGGCATGCTGCATCGCTGAGTGTCACTGAAACAGAGCCAAACGCAGTAGAACAAACTATTTTGTTTCTGAAAGCGCCTTTGCTCACTTTGCTGGCTGCGGTTATCCTTAATTGAAAGTGCCTCCTGCAGTTTATTTGTTCATGTCGCTCCACACTTGCAGCGCTGCGCATTAGGAAAATGTTGAGGGGTTTTTAACAGAGCACTGTGGGGCTGATTTGACAAGCCATTTCACTTTGAGCCCAATGGGTTACAATAAACAAAGGATCAAGGTGAGGTGGGCTTTATGTAGCTGCTACACTACCATTACAAATCACCTCTGATATTGATATTTAAGATTGTCTAAAGATGCCCCCATGGAAACATTACCCCTTTCATCCAGATTTCAATGTCAAAACGGACCTTCAGGGGAAACACAAGTGTTGAACAGTTGCCATTTTTAGAAATTTTAAACCATTTCTTTGCCTTTCGTTGCCATTCATGGCAACCTCTTTTTACTTATAAAAATAAGGAGACTCAACAGCAAAACGTGCACCCCAAAACAAATGAATGTTTAATATTTGTTGTGACATTTAAATGTAGCTGATACAGACAGTGCTGCACATGCATTGGGACACTTACTCATGTGCAACTTTGGCAAAGCAAATTAAGTTGTTTCACTGTGGGTTAAATAGTTCAGCTTAGCCATCAACATCACAAAATAATTCAACTGATAATTAACCAGATCAACAAACAAAAAGGAAGTTTGTGCAGTCTTGGGAGGCAAAGCATCCTGGTTTGGAAAATGATTCTGCAAAGCTTGTACAACGTACTCCTTGATAGATGACACATTTTCACGTTCAAGGTATGCAGGAATACTTAGTAATACTTAATATATATATATAAGCTGTCGTAATTACTCAAAATATAGGGTGAATAAAAATGGCAACCATATTTTCAGGTCTTTGCAAGAAACGCCCTGCTGTTGCCACCATACTTTCTTTCCTCATCTTCAAACATATGTAGTTTACTGCACTACATGTCGTGCTGTAGTTAAATGCCAATCCATTTGTGACCACTCAGTCAATATATGAAAAATTGATGTGATAGAATGACAAATGGCCTTGCCTTGAATGTTGCATGCAAGAAATGACAGAAATTTGCTGGCATGTTTAAGTGCACTTCAAAGCAGTCAGATGGCATTATGCACCGCTGGTTGACCGTTGACGTAAACATGATCATAATACATATATAACGGGGGGAGATCTTCTGGCTTTGACTTTACACAGCCCACACTGAGAAGGTTTTTGTGGAGAAACTGCGTTCCTCCTCTGTTTGAGTGTAGGGAATTATCTTTCTATTCTCTCCAAACACTGTGGATAGGACTGTGTTTTCTCTCTCCCTCCTGCCCTCATTTTTGTATCTCCCCCAGGCCAGAGCGGGTGTGTTTTTGTCTGTGCATCGCTCCATGTTATATGGAGTGAACGTCATTACTTTAGTGTCTCTCAGGATGAAAGAGCGAAGTATTTAGAGAGGCTGAGAACAAGTTGGTATTTATGTTGTGGAGTAAGCCATTATCAATTAAAAGGGCGCTCACAAGGTGTAACAACAGTGTCCTGATTGCTGGGACCCACAGGAGTCTATAACATTTAAAAGCCACTGTTGTGTGCGGTATTTTAGCTAATGAAATGCAACAACATTGGACAAACAACAGGGAAAAAATGCAAAAGGCTTAATGTAATAATGTCAGTTGACATTCATTTGCTAACATTAGCAATCCATAAGGTTAGTACAAGTTATTTACAGCTTCACGTTACCTAACAAATAAAAACAAAAGTTGATTTTTGTGATTTTTTTTTTTAACTAAATAGTTAAGGAATCCATTGGGACCAACAACAACTATGGCTTCTGTTGTTCTATTGGTACCCACCAGTCTCTCTATTACAGACAAATAGTCATTATTATATGACGTGGTCTCAAGATGGAAAAAAGCAAATGCATTTAGTCACAGTAAACTATGGCAATAATTTTTTTTTTCATTTTTCAATTAAATATTTTTTTAATCAATTGACAGCCCTTCTAACTTTACAAATGCAGTTAAATCAAAAAATATTAAGATTGTTTTGTTTTCCTTGGTCCAAGCTTGGAACCGGAAAGGGTACTGAGTCATTTGGACTGAGTTCTGAGCTTGTTAAAGGTAATTTGTACATCTGCCCCCAAGTTTTGGATCCACTCCTAACTATTTACAGGTTCCTCCTTGACCAAAAAAAAACAAACAAAAAAAACACCTTGGAAAAGGTAACACGGCTAAAGCTATGCCATGGATGTGTGCCGTCAAAGGCCCTGGGTGAGCACAACAACAAAAAACAGCCTTGGCGGCTCATGACCTCATTGTCTGTTCATGTCAAAAATGCTGCTGCCAACAGTCTGTTTGCATCTGCTTGCTTCTGTCACTGCCCACCTTTTAGATGTTACTTTGTCCCATTATGTCATTTGAACTCTGCCACGCAATAGTCTCTCCCTCACCCTATTGTAATTACAAGCACCATTTGTGTGTGATGATATCAACAGTGTATCATGCCTACTCTTCTGGCCTGAGGACATTTAAGCTCAAAATCATACCTTGTTCAGTTGGTCAGCATTTTAACATTTAAACCACACTTTTTTTGTACCTCTTTCCCTCTGTGTCTCTTTCTCTGTTGTGTCATAATTGCAGCATGAGTGTGACCCATTCCCATGCTAGGAAACAAGTTATATAAACACGGCCTCAAGCATTTTACCACACCAGCGCCAGCCTGCAACTAGCTGCATGCTGTGTACAGTGTGTACACTCAGTGCGACCTCTGCGTCACTTTTCATTCACAATTAGGGATTTAGAGTATAATTTAATAAGCGAGTGGACATAAAAGCAGTGAATGTAAGTGAATAACAACAAAGCTTTATTTTTTGCCTCAGTAAAGGTGAATCTGACCATCACACAAAAATGTGACCCAAAAGGTCAAGGCTAGCTAAAAAAAGCAGTGTGCGTGTGTCGGGAGAGAACAGAACACTGTGTCATTGAAGTTCACTCAGGTTCAATGACAGCAAATTTACCCATAATGCTTTGTAACACATCAGAGAGCGTCTCTCAGGGCTCCAAATTACCTCTCACATCTGCTGCTGCTCTGCGCCACGAATACCCCGACACCACACACACACACGCACACACTATTGTCCCCACACACATAACACACGAGCACCAGAAGCCACGAGATGGCCTGTTTGGGATTGATTAGACTGTCATAAGTGAAGTGATGATGTGCTTAAACAGAGATGATGGAGGAAGTTTCTCTAACTGATTGCTCTGTCACTCCAGTGAATATGGCTTGCATGCAAATTGGGTTCATATTACCTGTGTATTTCAGTACGCTGTCATGGGTCGAATAAAAAGGAAAATGAATACTTATAATATCATTTTACCGTACATAAACACACAGCTGAAATATTTTAATATCAGTAAGGTCACTTTGTGCCAAAGCAAACTGGAAAGGACATTGAAGACAAGGAAGTGAGCATAGGTGAGTCTATAAACTATCTTGGTGCTTTTCAGGAGACAGTTTGCATTTTGTTCTGAAGTTCTAATGTGTTGTTTCCTGTCGGCGGCGAAGCGTCCAAGCCTGACAAAAGAATTCGGAGCAAATGGGGCGAACCTCCAGAGACACCGTTAAGAAGGGGCGAGCTTCACCATTGCCGCTCTAATGTAGCTTTTAAGGTGCAATTTGCAGGTTTCAAAACATTTATTTGCTGTTCCTATTGAACAAGCTCAACTAAAGAAGATGACGGGTCAGGTTTCAGTGTGGATTTAACCATTGAAATTGAAATAGCAGTGTCATAGTTTTTCATAACAGACTTTGTCTTTATTTTGCTGATTAAATATTTGGACTCTACCATCTCCTAATATGCACATAATAACATATTTTCCTTTGCTGCAACCTCCTACATCAAATACATTTTTAATTGTGGCTGAGATTAATACAAAGTTTTGTTTACAATGTTTTCAACCATAAAGGGACAACACTTAAAGTGCAGAAATATTTGATTATTATGATATTTTGTATTGTAGAATGATTCCTTTGAATAAACTGAAGGACAGTTGTTGCGGCACGGTGTTTCCATTTCACCTCAGTGTGAGTCTTTACTGTGTTTTCTTTGATCGCTGTGTTTCGTGGAGGGCAGGGCTGTACACATACACACCTGGTGCAGAGCAGAGAAATAGGTTTAGTAAAAAAATGTGCATGCAGGCTAAAATTGAACCACGGTGTTCTATCTGAATTATGTTGTGAGAAGAGAAAAAAGTCTGTTAGCTGCTAGCTAATTTATGCAATGTTAAGTGACATAAAGTTACCCCCAGAGGAGTCAACCTTGGAAAATCCCTGCAGTGCCATGTAGTCCACCTCAGCCGCAAATGGAGAAACGTCTGTTGGCGCCTAAGTCAGAGTGCATATTTGTATATTTGCTGTTAACAAAGCTCTGCCGTGCCAAAAACGGATGGTTCCCAATCTGTGGAAGGTTTTTTTTGCACTCCAGGTTTCCCGGTATGTCTCTTATTGACAGTTGGTGGCACCAACAGAGGCAGAAAAGCAGCATGCAGGGTAGCCAACATGAAGGCTAACAATGAATTATTTAAAAGCTCCAAAAATAAGCTTTACTAATGGAAATGCATTGTTTGTTAGACCTCAAGGGTAAATGCAATGCCTTTTTGGTGAGTAACGACTAAATGTAAACATAACTTGTTTGTTTACAAGGAAACCCCTCAGGGCACCTTTAAGCTTTTATAGCACTGCCCCAATAGGAACCATCAGGTTGCAAGCTTTTTTTTTCTGTTGTTACAATTTCCAACATGGTGGTGTACCACATCCTCTGAAGTCTCTTTATCCTTAAAGAGTTTTTCTGTGTATTTAATATCAGTGGCCACTTTGTTTGGTCATTGAACCCAATAGAAGTAAATGCTGTAAGGCTGAATTTTCTCATTATCTCATTGTACCTATTGAACCACTGATTTTAAGTCCCACTCTTTCATAGTAAACAAACAGAGGCAACAGGGTCACAATAATAAGAAGGTAGTAAATTGTTCTCCGGTTTGTTCACCTCACTGCAACAACAGAGCACTCTGTTTTACATTTACATTTGCTCCTATAGTGCCATTTCATCTCTATCATAAGCTCTCTGCTGCTTGCCTTCACTGTTCATCTGCCCCCTCATTCTCTCTATTTCTGTCTCTGGTTTACCTTGAGTGACCCAATGGGAAGATGACATTGAACTCCCGCTGAGTCTGCATGTTTATATCACATTGAATTATTTGTCCTACAGCACACAGCATAGTATTCCACCAAAGCAGACAGTGCTTAAAACAATGATAAAGTGCCAATAAGGATAGTGTTACTATGGGAAAATCTCGTCCTACACAGCCCAAATCAATAGGGATAAGGTAAATAAATGAAAAGCATATTTAGATGATTAAACTTTATTATTAGCTCTCAGCAGTTTTTTTTTAAAGTGTTCTTTAAAAGTGGACATTAGGGATGCAGTACTCGCAGAACTCCATCAGAAGCAGGTTCGTTACCAAACTAAAATAGTAACCCTTATGTAACCATGGCCTTTGCCTGGTGAAAGGAGATGTCAAATGCAGTTCTGCAGCGTAATGGATTTAAAGCTTTCTCAGAGTGCAACGTCTAAACAAGCTGAGAACAGAACATGAGAGGAAAAAAAGGACATTTTGGCTCTCAATGGTGTTTTTTATCTATTAAGATATTATCCTCTGAGTTAGAGATGAAGAGCAGCTCAGTATGACATGTTGGAGTGCTGTTTGAATGTGGATCATTAGATGAAATGATGGCACAGTACTGACAATCAGATCCCCCCCCTCAAAGTTCTGACAGTGATTCATTAATACTTTTTCTGAGTGATTCCTCAGAACTCCATGTTTGATGATCTGTTTTCGTCAAAAAAAAAAATTCCTCCATTCTCTTGTGTGTTGGAAAAATTGCAGTTACAACATCACTGTTCTTGGAATTACCAAGGCTACAGGCAGTCACACAGTCAGTGACTATAAAAATCAACAGACATGGAGACAGATAGCAAGCAGCCAGTCAGCAAGGCAGACCAGCTTTGCTCACTGGTCCATAGTAGAGCGGGCCTAAGGCAGCTATGGCCAGATGGCAATCCCAGAAAGATGTTCCACCACCCCATCCTATTGACACAGACCCACTGCTTACAGCTCATGTGTGTTTTAACGAGGCGACACACTCCATCTTCTTTATAGGTAGCCTTGTCTTTTTTCTAACATGCACTCATCAATACAAGACTTCGCTTAGGATACAATTACACGCACTCACACCTGTCTGTGGGCTGCCCGGTGCGACCTTAGTTTTCAGCTGTCGGCCGCAGGAAGCAAAAACATTTAATCATTTAAGGCTGTACACATACAGCACTTGAGGGAAACAACCATGTTTATGTTAGCCTGTGTCTGGCAGAATACTTTAAGAAGAGAGGAAAAAACAAAGAGAGGAAAATGAGGGCGTAGGGGGAGGGAGGGAGGCCTGGCAGAGGGTCGGAGGCCTGAGCGCCACAGGCTCATCTGCCCATGCCTCACTTCCCCCTCTGTGGTTCTCTGGCCTGGCACATTGACACCAACAACAACACGCCAGGAGGCTGTCACTTCTTTTTATTTACAGTACTATTGTTGCTCTCCCAACACCACTCTGTCAGGGGTGTGACTGTACTGTATACTACAGTTTGATGTGCTCTAATTTTATGGTTTTGTTTCCTTGTTCTGCTCCACAGTGACTCAAGGGAACTACCCAGTGCCCAAATGAGCGCTGTTTGGCAGACTTACTGGAGCAGTTGGGGGTTAAATGGGCCTCACTCAGTGACATCTCAGTGATTGTATTCCTGGGAGGGCAGAGTTGCTTTTAGACTACTAAACTGTGTTTAAACTCTGACTCTAAACTGATTTTGTGGCCTGGTGGGCAAACGGCATCAGCTTTTGGCAGCCGAAACTGAAATTATGGTTGCCGTTTTTTGTCAGCTTATATTTATATTAATTAGGCTATTGTGCAGTTAAAGTTTAATAATGAAATGTGACGTATTTGTAGTTGTTTTTACCTGTGTTAGTCAACCCCCAATTTCTGGTACACCACAACACGGTAGTGCAGTTTTGTCTGGTTCCAGTTCTGACTGTCACTGCGGTATTTAAAATATCTCTTACGCAACAAATATACCAGATGCATTTTTTGTTGGGTGCATGATTTTCTGTTTGCTGTCCCTATTGCAACCAAAAGCCAGAATTGGTTTCCATTTTCTCACCCCTCACTGTTGAGTTCTGGCCTGTTAGCTTTGCCCTATTGCCATTGATCTCGCCTCATTTATCCCCCCAAGTGTAAGATGGAAAACTGTTAAGGCTTTATTGGTGTGAATAGGGGGTTGTTCATGCAACCCAGTCCCTTTCATGGAAAACCAGCTGGTGGTTAGATACAGCACATATGAAAAAAGTACATCCATGCACCGGACTTTAGTTAATGACTCTTTGGAGCTTCATTTCTCAGAGGCAATTTGTCGCCTGATGAAGGCCATGAATGTAATAAAAGGTTATGCTTCAATACATTCTTTCCATCCATGCATCAGGTCCGCTTTTATCCTGCACCCGGCATATCTGACTGGTTATGCAAAGCAGTCGCTACCTTTTCCAGTCAGCTTTTCCGGTCTCATCCGGAAATGCTGCTTCTCTTTTAATTGATTTTACAGACAAACTAAAACCTGTCATATGACAAGGTCACGGTCATAAAAGTCCAATGGATTGGATTTTGAATGGAACAATTATGTTTGTGTACACAGATTTGGCAGTCGTACGGTGGCCCTGAAAGCTCTGATTTAGAAAACACATGCAAAAAGAGACAATACAAGAAAATTAAGAAGAACCATCTTTGGCACAAGGACTGCAAGAAGCTCACAACACAACTGAAACTGTGACAGGGGACACAAAAAAGTGATGCACATGTCTGTTCTTGCCATTGTTTGTGGCTTACGGAGTTCTTGAAGTTGGCTATCCATCAGTAGTTTGGAAAGTGACCTAAAGACCTAAAGTTTTAAAAAATGTTGTGTAAATTTTGATGCCATGATTCAGATATGATCTGCTGGTGACCTAGCATAATATCTGATTCATGCAATAACAATGACTGATGGCTCTATTCAGTGACTTTCATTCCCCAAAAACCTTGACAAGTTTCTTAATCATATGCATCACTTTTTCGCCATCTTTGTAAACCGGTTCTGCTGTGTTGTGAGTTCCAAATGTGTGATCAAATTGTTTTTGTGTGTAGTCAAATTGGAGAAGATATTTTCTAAATTCGCAGAGTGCTAAGCTCTCGTTCAGTCCTCCAGGAACAGGCCTTACTGATAAAGACTTCTCATTTTCCCAGGCACCTACTGTACTGTAGCCTACTTTACTGGATACCCTGATTTTATGTTTTGTCATCTCATATACTCCCAATGTACAACACACACAGAAATGTGAACAACAACATGTTGTGGCCTACTTTTCGAGCACCTCTGTTGTAATCCTATCTGCGACCACTGAATAGAAGCAGTGTGGGAAAGCCTACAGCACCATTGTACGACAGCAGGGCTGAAAGAAAAGAAGGTTGGAGAGACTCTGTAGGCTGGATTTTGTCTCCATCTTGGCTAATGAGCTGGAACTCCACATTCCTGTTCAGTGAGAATGAACCCAATGTCTGAGGAACATGTCCATGTATGCAAACATACATAAACACACAAACATCTACTCACACATTCCCCACTGATTGCAGTGTAATTCTCAAGCATTTTGTCCTTACGCAAACAAGCACTTTCACTCCTCGGCTCCCAGAGAGTATAATGTGGACTCAGGTGGTGGCACTGGATGCTTGCACTGGGCGGTGGCAATACAGATGTTACCTGGTGGCTCTACGTTTTCCTCTGCAAGTGTGTGTTTGTGTATTCTGGCCAGCTGTGATGGCCAGCTGCCCACTTTACCAAGGCCTTGGCAACTCCCCAGATGGTTGACCCAGATAGACACAGCAACAGAGGAGAGGAACGCACACACCAAATCTCTTTGATACACACACACACTCTGATGTACACCTGCGTGGGCACCCTTCGCACAGGGAAGCTCATGCAGTCCCATCATAGCAGGTGAGGGAGGAAAGTAAGACTTTTTTTGGCTTATTTTTGGGATGACCTCAAACACTCCTGATGCAGCAAAGTTTCATCAGAATGTGGCTCCTTGTTGTTTAAAGGCGTACTACACAGCAGAAACTGGACATTATGAGTTTGTTCAGTGACTTTAAAGTCTTACAACAGTTTGTAGTAGACAAAGTCCAGAATATGTGCAGGGATGGACAGTAATGGTTCCCAGTCTGAGGCAAACAAACTTGTACGCTCTGTACCAAACAGAACATTCTGAAAACACTTGAGTGAACATGACAAAGTCTGAACCACCCATAGACTGTATATAAGAAGTGGGCATAACCATTGGATTGTAGAGTTTTGAAGTATGGCATTTTGGTTGTTGTCATCTTGGTTGTAGGCGGTCACCATCATGTTTTTTGGAGACAGAGGAGACCATATAAGGACAAGAACGTGGAGCTAAATTATCAGCTAGAACAAACATGAACTAGTTTGATCAGTATGTTGCAAAAATGAACAGCCGACTCCTTACAGTGTCGTTTAGTACACATGATTGTAACCAACACATTCCCAGGCAGCCAAAATGCTACAATTAACAATAATTAACATTATTTCATAAACTGTAAACAACCATGAAAGGACGTTCTAAGACCCAAATTGGATGGGATTGGATTGGATTATGAAAATTTAATTCATTAATTTTCTCATAGACCTTTATACAATCATACTTCTTTTTCCAACAGGTGGAGTCGCATTAAAAATAATGTAGGTTTAAGGCTTTTCCGCCTTGGTTTCACATTTCAGGAGGTTTGTGCTTGGCACCATTTCACACGCTGCCTCCCGTTCTCACAATTAGGCTTTAATCAGTAGACCTGCTGAGAAAGGTTCAATATAAAAGGTATCAGCAATATCACTTTAATAATGTTTTATCCTCCCCAAGCTGCAATAGTTAATCAACATGAGGAATATTTAGTCTCGATGGGGAAAGTAAACAACCAAATTCATGGACAGAGTGGGAAAATAGGAAGTAAAATGGGGTCAGATAGATTTTTTTATTTCTTTAAAGTCTGTTGGCTGGAGCTGGACATATTCCAACAAACTGTACTTTTTTACTTTTATTTAAAGAAAACTTTAAATAGCCTATTATGCCCTTTAGGTACGAGCACTATTGCTAATTGACAGTCATACTGAGCGTCAACTAGAGTCTGCTGCCGTCTCTAACATACACCTGTCACAACGTCCCCGCTGTTTATAGTCCAAAACAAATGACTCCCACAAAGCTTTCCCACGACAGGGTTTTAAATGTCATTTTAAACTGTGGCTGACCACGCCTGCTCACCTCCACACTTCTTTGTGTATTCAGAGGTGTTTTTCTGCAGTCACATGTGGGTCTATGTGTGTGTGTGTGTGCAGTCATTATCCTCAATGTCACACCGCATTGCAGTGCAGTAAAAACCTTTTGAGTGTGTGTGTGTGTGTGTGTGTGTGTTATATAGTCAATTCAATAGTTTCAGGGCAGGCTCCCATTGGCTTCTACTTCACTATCTGAGGGTAGTACTGACATTTTAAAGTGAGCTGATTATGGAGTTGGGAATTTTTATCTGTAATATTTCTTTTAACACATTTTTACTGCGGCTTCTTACTCCTCTGTCCATCTCATCCCTCCTCAGTACATCTGTGCTTGGTTTTTTAATTAAATACCCTTATTTTCCGTTCTTTTCCCCCTGTGCGACTAGATCCATTTCTTTCCCTGTGACCTCAAGTTTCCCCCTTCTTCTCCGTAACACAGGAAATGGAAGGTTGTGCCGTCAACAAGGGCACGCAGCCGGGTAGAAAGATGAATTGGCTGAGAAAAGAGGCTCATTCGTCATAGGAGAAAGTGCTGACTTCTATGTTGTAACATATAAGAGGGGGGAGGACTATTAAAGTTGAGGAGAAATGTACCATGGTTCAGCATGACGGGAAGCAGGATAGATATTCTGTTGTAGATAATGAGCAAGTAACGTGTGTGTTTTTGCAGGGACTCACAGAGTGCAGGGATACTGCATGCCACACTGTGCTTATCATCAGTTTACTATTAAAATGTCCTCGAGCATCCTTGAGAGAAAGCACTGGTCATTGTCAGTTAAATTACAATGTCAGGTAATTTGTGTTGACATCTCCTGGCCTGAGTATCTGTCAAGTTCACACTCTAAGTGAGTGTCTCAGTGATGCTTTTTTCCCACTTTGAACCTGCAATCTGATGTTCCCAGATCATATCCAGAGCCATACCTGCAACTGCAATGTGAAAACACGCTTAATTTTTGTCCGTGTTGCCATGACAACATGCAAATCTTGTAGGATTTCCCAGAGATTGATGTCAAAATGTTGTTTGCAGCAGCTCGGCTAAGCCGGAGTTGACATGAGGAACAACATGACAACTGTGGAGCGAAATCAAAACAACTCAGCTTGATTGGTATTCACTTCAGGTTGTTAGTCAACTCTCAATGGAATCTGGAGGGCCTTTTGTTAAGGGTGTTACATGTGTGTAATGGCATCCTGTGGGGTATGAAATATAGATTAAACCCTATAAAATAGAGCGTATCACTTCATAAACCGTCTTTAGGAGCTGCAGTGTGAACCCAGACCGTGTGGCTTAACGTCCGCTGCCCTTATCCCGCCCTTCTTTTGTTCCAGCTTGTTGGCTTTGCCCTTCAGGTGTATATATTGCCAGCGGGGCTACCACAGAGCCGCCCATTGTTCCCCACAGGCTAACTCGCATGCACGCAACACATACACACACACCACTGCTGGTCAAGCCCCAGCCAAAAACCCAAAGCCACAAGCAGTGGAGCGGATCCGTCCCAGGCCGAGAGCTGGAGGCTGGTTAAAGAGGGGACCACACCCAGCAGTGGGTGCCTGTGGTGGGCTTGGGAACTAAAGGGAACTCCCATAGGAAGAATTAAGTCATTCCTATTTGCAGACCCTCTTATTTAGAACAGAAGCAGGCTCCTGTTCAAAGAGACCAACAGTAAAATATAGCAGTTGGTAAATGACGCAAAATAAGCAATGGGGTTTTTGAAATAATGTGGATAATCAGATTTTTGGAAGCTGCTAGAAGTCACAAGATACTTTTGGCAGTCTGGTTTGTTTATAGATGATTCTTGGATGGTTGTATGCTACTGTGTATATGTGTGTGTGGAAACACCCCCCTTGTTTAGCCTCACTACCGCTGAAAATAAATGCTGTGTAAAGCCAATATTCATTACCTGATGGAGAGGGAATAGTTCCTCCATGACACTGCTCACACCAAAACAATGTAGTTTGATAAACAGAACTAACATTGAATTAACTGGCCCTTTAAGTATTAGTTTACTTGTAATTCTCTCCTATTTTGGTTCCAATTCAGAATATCTATTTCTCATAGAAAGCCGGCACTACCATTCACTGTTGGTGAGGTTGTCAACAGCCATGTGGCTCCTCTGATACACATGGAGCCACCAGCTGCTTCTTCACCTGCCACTGAGAGGCTTCAGCAAGAGGCCATAACAAAGATGAAGGTTCACACTGTCCCCTGCAGATCACACCCCATTTCACAGAGCCTTAGCCAACCAATTGGTGCCATCAGTGTGCCATCAAGGCCACGTTCCCTCACTGGCTTCCCACACTGCCAGTTGTGTTTGATAGAGTGCTCAGCCGAGCTGCTAGCATCTCTGTCAGGGATTGAACACATTTCTCTGTGACCTTGAAATGCATCATTTTAATGCTTGAGTCAAGACATTCTAGCTCTTCAACCAATCGATATGTTGATGATGAAAGAAATCAGCTGGTTATTTCTAATGAACTCTAACTGATAGCAATGCGTATTGGAGCTTTTCCTGAAGCCACCATATTTTTTTATTGTTTCCAATGGATTGACACTATGCTACGAACGGCAGCAGTGTGACAAGGTGCTCTGCCCTTTACATTTGGCCTTCTGGTAAAAGCTCGTAATTAGTGATGTTTTCATCAAGGAAAATGCACATAAAAGTTTTTACGCTCGCTTGAGGTGGTTTTTGTCTTTTTCGACAAATAGTTAATACTCTAACCGTGAGATAAAACGCTTTTTCAGAACCAGTTCTGACTGTATCAAACATTTAACTCACGTGACTGATCAGCTGTTTCCACTCTGCCAGTCAAGATGACATGAGATGACATGAAAGAACAATTAGAAGTTGCACAATTTAATCCAATTCCTGTAGACTTCTCTCCATTTTCTCTCATGGGTGGCCAGAGTTGTCGATAGGCAACTTAATGTTTTTTCTCTCTAATAAAATCTCTTCCTCTTCTTCTACTCTTTACTGACAGATAAGCCTACAGAAATACATCACACTGCCACCTCCTGACAAAAGTACATTTATGAAGCTTTTATTTGCTCGAAACCAGTTGAAGGAAACGTCCCTAATTCAAAATTTGCTTCTACTTTAATGAAAACACGGCTTGTGTTGCTTTGTACCCAGCTTTCCAATTACATTGGATGAAAGGCGGTACAAATACCACACAGACCAGCTGTCACATCCTACGACCCTGATCCAGAAATTGGGATGCTGATTTCAATTGAATGTATGTCACAAAGGATTAGAAATTATCACATTCTGTTTCAATCAAGTTTTTCATATTGTCCCAATGTTTTTGGAATCGGAGTTGTAAATGTCCAAGTCCTAAACAACAATAACCTGGTAGGAAAGATCAGTACTTTTGGCTGCATAAACCGGCGGCTCCCTCCTTTCTCCCCATGTGCTTCAGTCTTCTCTTCATCGGAGCAAAGACCAGAGCAACAACTCTGCCTCATGCCAACATTTCACTAACGCAGATATTCCGTATCCAAGCAACCAGACGCAAACCAAAACGTCTCAGCTGAAATAATTCTGCCTCTCCAAAGTGATCTTAGCCACTCCCACCTGGGGGAAAAATGCCTTGCTGGACAAAAGGGCATATAAACCTAAGACCAGTGATTGATCGGACGAGAGCATAATCAACTAACCAATCACCCAGCCCAGCAGAACGTGTCATCTTATATCTGACACAGCAAAGCTGCCTCTGCAGGCCCTCCTACATCTCACATGTCCTGCAACCAAAACGGTTTTCACAACAGTAGAACTTAAAAAGTGAAGCTGCTTCTGATCCCTTGCATTGTGAATTCTACCCATTAACTAAATGCTCACAGCACTAAAATATGCAGTCAAACTTTATTCTTTAACTCAGCATCAAAGAATCCTTCCCTTAAAATGCTGCACAGAACGTGGATACGAATACAGAAAAGTACTGCTGGGAAACCACAGAACCAGGCATGCCTTCAACCCGAGTAGATCTCACGTTTTACTAAAAATCCTCACGTTTATAAATCATCCTCTAAGTTAAATATCACAGACTGACAAAGAAATGAGAAATGTCCACCACAGACGTTATATTCAGCGTGTGGGTTGTTGGCTTCTTGTTTCAAAAGTAAAAACTGCCAGGACAGTGTGAGTGTTTTGGGTTTTTTTATTTTAGAGCGTTGGCAGCCGTTCTAAACCCATCTTAGTGTGTATATATGATGAGAGCGCTCTGATCTGATGCGTTCTCTTAGTCAGCACCTTCTGCTCTGGCTTTGCCGATTTAACTCAAATTTGTCTCAAAAGTACATCCAGAAATTGTGCAAAAACGTGCTCCAGCAGTGCATGTTGGCTGTCGCTGTCACTGCAAGGAATGCAAGAGATTTCCTAAATAGACACGCATTTCCTCCATCATTCACACATTTTACCTTCAAGGAGAGTGCAGCATAACATGTGCGAGCAGTTACAGCAGTATGCATGAAAATTAGATTAACATGTGCAAGCAAATGAAAAACATTCAGGGTTCTCTGTGTACATGCTGCATAATGTGGAGGTAGCTTATAGCAGTGCTGCCCTCTGCTGGACCAAAGCCAGTAGAACAAAAACACTGGCAGACATTCACAAGGGAGAATGGTGCATGCAGCTTCTCTCTGCCTTGCATTTTCTTTTTTTACACATGCACACAATCAATCACGGCACAATCACACGTAATTAAAAGATGGATTCATTAAAATGGTGTCCCTGTGTATGCATGTATGAGGAAAAGCTAGGTCACAGGGAGGGGGAGTGTTTTATGGCTCTCAGGACACTGGCTAGTGTGTGTGTGTGTGTGTGTGGCTAGTGGTTACCGAGCCATTGGCCTAATTTTTGGCTGGAGTCGAGGTTTACAGTCACGCACTTCTTTTATCACATACAGTTGACTGACTTTGTGTCTCTCTTTCATAATCCCTCTCTTTCATAATCAACCTCTCCTGACTCGTTATTCCTGTCCAGCCTTCTCTCTGCTGTCTTTTTTTTTGATCACTTACAAAGCCAGTCTTCCTCCTTCCACCCTCTGCCCTCCTAGCCCAGTCTTCAAAAGTCTGTTAGACCCTAACATGTCGAACCCACACACATACTACACTTAACCTCGACTCCCAAAAGCTCTGAAAAGCTCTCCCCTTCTGTCTCCACTAATCTCTCAAACACAATCTCTCCCTCGCTCTTAAGTCTTTGCCAGACTCTGTGCACAAGATGAGGTTCAGTGTGAGTGTTGCTTAAGGAACGTGACTTCCTCACAAGGCAATGGAGCTCCGCTGCTGCCGGGACATTTTTCATCTGCCTTCAGGTTCAGGTATTCAGGAACTCCGGGACAAATCTACATGTTTGGTTTTTAGTTGGCTCTCTACAGTGAAACACGCTGGTCAAATTCTGTCCTTTTAAAAGCAGTCTTTCAGCATCTGAGGGAACACTTTACGGTTTGATTTTCATATTCTTCTCCTCCAGATGTTGCTTAGTTAGTCAGCTTGTTAGTTTGCCTCTGCTTGCTTCAGAATAGCCTTTTAGATGGTGGGCGTTTGTGTGTGTTACCCAGTTTTAATGAGGAATGCTTATAAATACTAATGAGCATATTTTGGAGTAGCTCAAGGGTCTTGTGTGCTCATTGTAAAAGTAATAATGTCAACATGTCAGTTTAATGATGCTGCAGGATTTGACATGTGACCCCTTTTGAAGTGTTTCCCCTTGCTGGTGTTTGGCTGCACTGCATTATTACAGTATATGTCTGTGTATTTATCGGTAGTTTAGTTCAACTGCCTGAATACCAAAACTCACCGGGGGGTATAAAAAGCATGTTTTCTTTCTAGAAAATGTCAACAATTATGTAATTTATCATAAAAAGAAACTGTATGTGAAAAGAAAACATCATCTTTTAACTTTTTGTTAGTCCTTGAAATGGATCATGTGTGTTAAACACAGTAAAAGAAACCAAATCTTCAAGCTTAAAATAGTAATCACTTAATTCTACATCATTTAAGATTTTGCCAAAAATAAATCATTTCCACAAACCAGATTTTGTAAAAGGGATAACATTTTGTGCTCCTCGGCAATACTGTGAAGCCCTGAATGATTCAGCTGAGACCAACAGTCACATGACAACAATTCAGTGAAATTTCGCGTTCCAAATCTCAAACTTTTTTATTTTAATTGTCTTTTTACTGTCTTTTAACTGCCTTTCCAAAGCACGGACTATTGCATGCAGTATGCATACAACTGGGTCACACTGCTTCATAATAACATGGCACTTTGAACTTTGACCCTCTGGTTCATATATGCTGTGCAGTGGATTGTGGCTAAAAATAGCCAGAAAAGCATTATGCCCTGTATACTTCAAAATACAACTAGATGAAGGACGTCCTTTTTTTACATAGTACATTTGACATACTTTGTAATGGACATATTAAATCTTGTAACATTTATGAGCATTGAAAAAATGTTTTTTTTTTCCATTTTTGTGAAATAAATTTAAGAAATTGAAATATCTGTCCCCTTTTTTTTTTATTTAGGACATTATAATTTAGTAATACTACACAAAAGTATTTTTTAAGTCATAATTGTTTTATTTCCATAGAGATGCAGGACTTGTATATTGCAGTGAAAAAACACAACCACAGTGAGTAAAATGACATAGAAAAAGTCCTGAAACTACTTGGGGTTCACAGGGTTAATGCATGTTCGGAAGTGAAATCTAATAAGACATTAGTAGTGAAGCATGACTCAATCGCAGAGCTAATACTGAGCTCTTAAAATCCTGCATCCCTGGAACTGACCTAAAACTAGAAAGTGTTGAGGCTAAGTCCTCGCAGCGCAGTGGCTCCGGGTTCGAGTCCAGCTCGGAGCCCTTTCTTCCCCTCAGCCTCCACCGTTCACTCTGCAACTCTCCCACTATCAAATAAAGCTGAAAAAGGCCCCAAAAACAAAAAACTCGGCTTTAGAAAAAAATTTGAAAGCTGTTCCCACTGAGTCTATTTTTAGAGCTTTGTGCTTTTTAGTTGCCTGTGAGTACATCTATGAACCAACAGATGGGCTCACCACAGTAGCCTGGATTGCGCGCCTGTGGAATAGTTTAAGGGCTTGTTTTTGTCGAGGGTTGTGTTTCTCTGTCTAACCACTGCAAAGGCCACCACGAGTTGAGCTGTTATTTGGAGTCTGGAGCGCCTTTAAATTCAAGCTGGATAACCGCTGAGGATCGGCTGCATAACCGCAGCCTCTTTCCTCCGATTCATTCAGTAAGTGTTGAAAATGCCAAAGAGAGAGAGAGAGAGAGAGAGAGAGTAGTGGCTGAAATCTGTGCCTGTGGAATAACATGTGTCTCTTTGGGCCATGCACTGAGTCTATTCTCCCATGTCTGCAGCTTTTGCTCCATAAATTAAAAATACTAAGGGAAGTGGACTGACTATAGTCTCCCAGTCAGAAAACAAAGCAAAACAAAAACAAGTCACCCAGCCAAGGCAGTTGTGGCGAGACTTGGCCAGCCGTAGTTATCATTGGCTTGTACACAGAAGCATGAATGAGTTTGCGTCTGGAGAATGTTTAAGTTCATCCCTCTTTCTGCCCCTCGACTCTTATCCCCAAATCTTTTGGCTCTCGTTCCTGCTCCAACCATCTGCTTTTCTATCTTCAAATGTTCGACTGTTTCTCAGTCTTACTTTCTTCTTTCTGCTCAGTTTAACTTCATGTGTTTAATTGGTAAAGCTCTCCCCAAAAACCTCTTAATTTGCTTTTTAAGAACATTTTCTATAGAGCAGTGGGAGGGGGGCTGTGCAGGAGTCGGGCAGTATTAAAGACAGCCTCGCTGACCTGAAATGACCCCGGAGGTTCGACATCCTACGATTGGCTCAGGACAACTCTTTCCCTCACCTCATCTCACCTTTCCCGCTCTTCATTTCCTCGCTCTTTATCTTACATTCTCACTCAAGGGTTTTCATCCATATCCTTCCTTTACTCTTCCTGAGCTCTAATGTCTCTGTTTCTTCTCCCCCTCCTCATCTCTGATTCCCCGACTCTCATCTCTATCCCCAGCTGCTGCAGCTACCAGAAGCTGGAGCTTTAAAGGTTTTTTTTTTCCACACTCGCCTGTAGATTTACTGTTATGTTTGGTTAGCATTCTGTGGGATTCATGTGTACTGATCAAAATCTGAATGGTAATATTTAGAAAGCATGTATAAATCTTTTTTACACTGTTACATGAAGACATCTATCATACCTAAACAACTGTGGTTGGTGGAGTGAAGCTCTGTGGTGATATTGTGTGTATATTTAGAATCATTGTCCTGCTTTCGTATATTCAGATGGAGAGAATGAGATGCTCTTCTGTATACCTTGGCTGTATCGAGTGGTTATTTGAGTTACTGTTGAGTTACAGTCTGGCCATTTCTCCTCTGACCTCTGACATCAACAAGGCATCAAGGCTCACTGGATAATTTCTCTTTTCTAACCATTCTCTGTAAACTGTAGAGTTGGTTGTGTGTAAATCCCAGTAGATCAGCAGTTTGTGAAACACTCAGACCAACATTATGCCACATTCAAAGTCACTTAAACCACCTTTCTTCCTCATTCTGATGCTCAGTTTGAACTTCAGCAGGTCGTCTTCACCAGGTCAACATGATTAAATGCATTGAGCTGCTGCCATGTGATTGATTGGCTGATTAGATATTTGTGTGAACCAGCAGTTGAACCGGTGTAAATAATAGTGTTATAATAATAATAGTGGCCAGTGAGTGTATGTTGGCTACTAAACTTGCATTGTCACATAATAATGTAACAAAGTACTTATTTTAACCCAAACCATGAGAATTTTCCCAAACTTGTTGTAAAACTTGACATGTTTTAAAACAACAACTGAGTCAAAGATGTCATAATAATTTACTGCAGAATTTATTGCAAACCCTTTGTGTAAGAGGTTGGACTGTTTGGGAATGAGATCAGGTTAAGGACATTGACTTTGTTTGGATTATATACACCTCCTACTGTCTTCAGACCCCTCTGATATCATCTGAACTAATAATCACTGTGATATTTAAAATCCACTGTTGTCAAGTATAGCAAAAAAAACAAAACAAGGAAAAACATGTTACTGTCAAAACATTGCTCCTCAGAAGTGGAATGTGAAGGATTTACAGCACAATCACAGTAAACTACATTACTTGTCATCATTTTAATTTTCTTCTCCCTGTCCATCCATGTGACACGCTTAAGATTGTGTCAATCATCTACATCTGAATATGTACTGTGTCTAGTTGAAAATCAGTCAGTTTTATAGGACTTAGAAGAATAACCAAGTTGTTTGCTCTCATGTTAGGGGACAGGTTTGCTGACATGGGAGCCTGATGTCTGAAGCTTCTCTCCTGTCAGCCTCCAGCCTATTTATTCTCCAGGGAACACATTTTAGTCATATGTTTTTGCGTTCTGGTTGAAATCAATGTTCTGGCCACATAAACCACCACTTCACATTTCTTAATAAGGACATTATATTTGCCAAATACCATACTAACAGTAAGGTCTGTAGCGTTCACGTTATATTGCAATGATTTAATTTGAAAAACACACAACTGTTTTCCAGCTAAATTAATAAACCCACTCACAGTGGAAAAAGCTGCATTTCATTATTTCAAACAATAGCGGTAACCGGCCAGGAGCTCCACTTTACTGAACAGTTCAGCCAGTGTGTGGCGGGGAAAGACCAGCTGTTGTGGAAACCTGGCTAAATATTCGCTAATGGAGCGTGAACGCAGTGTGTGCACCTCTGTTTCTATCACTAAACCTGTTACTCACTTTTACTGTCTGTCATCCAGATCTTTGACTGTAGCTCGGCTCACTTCTTCTCTTTCTCTCCATCAGGTTTTTCTGATCACAGACATCACAACAGAGCCAAAGGTGAGTGTTTTTTTTCCTCTACTTTGTTCCATGTCTGTTGTTGCACTCACTTCTGTTTTTCTCTAACACAAAATGTATTGAAGTGGCTTAAATAAACTTTTTTTAGCTGTTTGTCAGCAAAACATTCATATCCTATAATAACGATTATCAGTCAGCCCAGTAATCATCATCTTTAACATTGGTGAGATAAAATGTGGTGCTCGCAGGACGTAGGTTCAGCATAGATGTAATAGCAAAAGACGACCACTAGATGTCAGCAGAGTGTTTCTTTCTGAGACGCCTCTCATCCTGACATTCCTGGTAGTGAAGCAGAGAGGGAAAACAAGCAGGAGGAATATAAATCTTAAAGTTAGAGTAAAAGGACAAGGAAAAATTGTGACTTTGTACATACATACAGATTTAAATGTTATGTGTGTATTGATGCGAGTGTGTGTTTGTGAGAGCATTCCGTTTCATACAAACTTGTGTTTTCTCTGATCCGAGGACGTGAGTGTTGTTTTTGAGACATCTGACAGAAGCAGCTTTTATTCTCCTCTCTGTGTTAATTCACAACCGTATGAAAACACGTATGAGTCTCCCTCCTCTGCTAGTCCCCTCCTTCTTTTTCACACTCTACTCCATCGCCTCCCCTCTCTGACTACTGATATGGAGTCAACAGAGGAGAGAAACAGCGAGAGGAGGAGGAAAAAGGGAGGGAGGGAGGGAAAGAGAGTTGGGATACAAGGGGAAGGACTAAAGTAGAAACAAAGAAACGCTGCAGGTGTGTGGAGTTGCGAACATCATTAGCTTGACAGCACAAACAGGACTCGAGTGAAGGGCAGGTAGAGGGTTCAGTCTGGTGCTGTGAGAGCTGTTTTAGTAGATTTTATATCAGAGTGAGTGCTGACCAAGTCATGGCCCTTCTTACCAATGGCGCACAGAATCTGGGCTCCTATTACTGCCTGATCCGACGCAGGTTCAAGAGGAGGCGCAAGAAACGCTCCGAACGCAAAGGTAACCCCCGCACACAGAGATGCTGAGCTGGCTGTTTGGAGACTTTGTGGTGTTCAGTAGCAGAGCTGCACACTTTCTGTTTAAAACAGTTAGTTTGACTTGTTTGTGAAGTTTGAAGCTGCTTTAGTGTAAAAAAAGATTAGAGTTCTTCACAGTACAGTAAGTCATAATGAACTTCAGTTCTTTTTTTGACCACGTAACGTGTCGTAATCTTGTCATGATGTTTTAATTTGCACTGAAAATGTGTCTTGTCAAAAGAAAGAAAACTGTTTCTCACACATTGATGTCTAGATGATATTATTATAAAGGACAACACAACTAATTTGAGTAATCATTGATCCCCCCAAAAAGAATTTCATGGGATTTTTCATTATAAGTATTCCTTTAACGTTATTTTATGTCAGAGAAATATATCATATTTAGATTTCTACAATATATTTTTTGGTCTAGAATTGCACTACAAAAACATAAATTCTTTATATTTAGACGGCTCAATCATTAAATTATTGACCATTGAAATTTTACCTCTATTCAACAATTGAAGAATCAGACCTCTAGATTAATATTATTTGTTTTTCTTATAAGATAATAAATAATATCTTGGAGCTGCTTTACTCCTGTGTTTGCAAGGATTTTTAATGTAAACACACCATAAACACTATCACTATGTTATTAAGTTATTTAACATTTAGTTTGTTTTTAATATTTTTTCAGCATTTTAGCCTTTATTGACAGGACGCAGTGAAATGAACAGGAGATATGGAGAGATAGAGATGGCTGGATTCTGTCCGTGGACGTGATAATTACTGTAGGACACACTGTGGCTGCAACTAAAGATCATTTTCATTCTTGAGTCATTAGACAATTACTTTCTCAATAGGTCAATTACTTGTTTAGTGTATATATGTAAAAAAAAAAAACAACTGTGGAAAATATCCTCCCAGTTTGTCAAAGTCCAAGATGATGTCCTGAAATGACTTGTTTTTTAAGTTCTAAACCAGAAAACAAACACAGTTTAGTGTGATATAAAACAGAGAAAAGCAGGAAATACTATTTTCTGCCATTTCGACAAAA
>CAFUXE010000035.1:86624-99255 GCA_903364295.1 Serranus cabrilla | reverse complement strand
AAATACTTCCATGATTGATCAATTATCAAAATATTAAGTGATTATTTTTGATAAGTGCATTGAGTCTCAAAATTTAGTCCAGGGACCACCAGGGCAACAAAAATATTTTAATTATGAATGTAATGAATGTAATAGTAATAGATTGCCTTCTTATCTAACAAATTTATAACTTTTAGACATTTCTTTCATGCACATAATTAATAGAGACCATAGCAGTGTAAAAATAATAGGCTACGTCAAATTATTCCAGTAATGAACATACCTGAAGGGGGCCTCGGTATATTCCCGCTATATCCTGTAAGAGGAACAACTTCAGTCAAGTTTTATCAGGCGTATGATAAAAAGCAGTCAGTCAGTTCAGGACACATACACGTTAAATGTGTCTGTTAGTTGATGATGTGTCCACCCTGTTTTGATTTCGGCAACGCGTTTAATTTTTCTGCAGTGGAAGAATATGAAAATTCCTAGTTTTTCTCATTCTGTTTTGATATAACTCATATTTCTGTATGTGTTTGTTTTTTTAAGGATGGTAATTATTGATCTATTGAGTAAAGGCGCTCTCTCCTTCTGTGTAATGGAAGTCGGGTGACAGGAGCCCCACAGAGCCTCTAAGCTTTTCTCTCCTGAGTCTGCTGCTCTGCTCTGGGGATTAGCCTAACAGCAAAGGTAGTAATTACTTAGGTGGCCACAGCTCACTGGCAGTATTAGCCATGTCTCAGCCACTTGCTTTGACACCCACCACCCTTTAAACCCCCTCCCCTGCCCCCCTCGCCGAGCCGAGTCCATTCATCCAAGTAAATCCACCACTGCTGATGCTGCATTTTTAGCCCCCCGCGAGTCGCACTCGAGCCCCGCTCACTCAGAGACTGACTACGTCCATCAGCATTACACAGGTCTGATTCCGGCCCTTTCACTCTCCCTTATCACCATGGGAATGAAAGTGGCACTTTTTTTTTTTTCACCATACTGAGAGAAGCGATGACTAAGCAGGACTTTGGGCCAATGTTGCTCTACTCGCTCTCTCAGTCAAGCTTTAATGCCCGGCGCTGGAAACCTCCTGATAAGTTGCTTAGTACTTTAGCTTTAGTGCCCATTGGGTTAGCCACTAATGCTAGCTGTGAGGACGAGGTCACACACTTACTTAAGACAATCATTGGTAGAATAATGCGACACAGACTGAAGAAAATCTCTTTGCTCAGTTACCCTGTCAGCGAGGTCACAGTCAGCGGAGCACCGCTGGACTGGCCAGTCCATTAAGTGTAGATTAGTGTCTTCCACAAGGGCGCTTCAGCGCGTCGATGCAGGGGTCGACCAGGGTCAGCTGTTGAGTTTGAGCCATCAACCACTAATCCACACTGCAGCCCTGACCACTGCTCTCAATGTGTGTGTGTGTGTGTCTTCTGAAATCAGAGTTTCACCCCAATGACTGAGCTCAGCCTGATGAAATGTTAATTCAGCTCAGTTAGAGATTGTGTGTACGCTTACTGCTGAAAGAGGACATTACCCTTAAACACACATGGTGTATGTTTAATTCAAACTTACAGCAATTATCTCACTGTTAAGAAAAACATTTGGGTTATCCTCATCTTAAGACTTTTTTTAATCGACTAAGACAAATACAACCCATGAGTCGACTGATGGTCTAAGAGGGTCCGTCCTAATGAAAGTACCTTAATAAAACACGTGCCTTCTCGGTATGAGACTGAATCTTTCACAAAGGCACATTATGTGACAGAAACAGATATTTTTCCTTGTTATTATTCTGGGGAGAAAAAATCCATTATTGACATTTCTCTAAATTATGAAAATTACAGCGTGAGGATGTGGAAATATACTTAATTTATTATATGCCAGTATGAAAACAATTTGATGCTTTGAAGGCACACACATTGCATTGCCAATGAATAGAAGGTTGGAAAATAAAACATTTTCCCAATTAAATGTGACTTCTGGTGTTAAGCACACCAGCTGCTGTGTTCTTTCTGAATACAGATACAGAAATATTTTGTTATTTGTTCAAATAGAGATAAGGACACCTCTAAGGCATATAGAGTCAGTATCAGTTCAGTCAGTCTTTAGTCTTCTTAGGAAGAGTTTCTGACTGTGCACACCAGTACAGCTTCAGATTTCACTTCTTTTGACTAATCAGAACAGGTTGAAGGTGGGTGGATGGTACATTGGGAGCTCAGTAAGCTAAGCAGAATAAGTGTCATTTTTCCCTCCCGTACAAGTGAAATAGAGCTGGTAGCACTTTCTGTACTCGCCTACAACACTTTTTAATGAGAGCTCTCATTATGTAAAATAAGTAATGGTATATAGCAAACAATTCAAAGTGACTAAGATCATAATAATTTACCAATCCAAATGATATACCTTTTTATACATTAAACATACATGCACAAGGCACAGCAAACACTTAAAGGGATAGTTTGGATTTTTTAAAGTAGTGTTGTATGAGATATTTAACACAGTCGGTGTATAACCTACAGTGGGTGATGGTCTGCGTGTTCCCAGTTTGTAGAACCAGACGCGCTCCAGGCAGGAAACAAATGAATGTGTTGCTGCAGACCGGGACTAACACAAAACACATTTTAACCACCTAAACAAAGGCCAACCATACAAATGTTTGTTTATGTGCATGCTATATTTACAATATGTCCACTGACTTGTGTTGCTATCCACAGACGTTTCATTTGGCACGACTATTTCTGAACCGTAGAACTCAACTGTACTCTGAACAAAACAGCTGATCTGTAGCAGTGCAAGAAGCACATAAATGCGCTTCTGCATCTGAACATGGAAGTTTTATGGTTGAGAAAAAGTAGTGCCAAATTATCTACTGTAGGTAATACACTGACTGTGGGTAAGAACCTCATACAACCCAATTTAAATTTTTTTTAACTATTCCTTTAATCTTAACTATACTAGAGCAGCACAACAACAGATTTAACCGACTTGTAATATCTGAATTCACAACCACGTACTTGGAGTTCATAATAAAAAAAATAGAGCGGTGATTTAGAGGAATTTGGATCTCACTGAAACATGCTTGATCAAACATGATTTCAGACAAAACAAACATGTCATATGTCAGATGGTTGAACTCGTGTGTGGGAGTTTTTTTTGCACTGGAATAAAAATGGACGAAGGATTATTGTTGATGTGTATTTTCAGATGTAGCTTGTGGAGGTGAAGCTGCTGTTAAATACTTTATATGCTGTTGTAGGTGAAGGTTTTATAATTAAGGCTGGCCTTTTTGTAGTCTTTTTACTGACACAGACTGACGTAAACAGATGTAAATCAGATGTATTATTTTTAGTGTAACCTGCGACTCTGTAATTCAAACTTTTATTGTATAAACCATAGGACCGGACTGTATTTACTGATATAGATGATCATAATTTACCTTTACCCTATCAGTGAATTACCACAGAGTCTACAGTGGCTTTCAAAATGGTGAATTTAAGCATATCTTCCAAGAGATAAGTTCTTCAATGCATCTCTCATAAATGTGCCAAGCCATGACACTCGTAGACGATGCTTTCCAATGGGCCGTATATGAAATATGGAAAATGGGGAACAGAGGCCTTTTCTGCCGTGCCAGCAGAATCTTCAAAATGAGCTTTTGTAACTTGAAGAGGGGGGCAGAGAGGGGGATCTGCACCGCCCGACGCTTCCCATCCATCGCTGTGGAAGAGACTCTGCCTCCAACAAGACTCTGTTTTCTTCTCCGATAACTTTACATCCCTTCTACACACCAGCTTTTCCTTCTTCCAAACTCTTTTCTTTCCTTCATTCACTCCTGACATTATTCACTTTTTCACTTAATAATAATAATTCACATCATCAGACTAAATCCTGTTTCTTAATCATGCTGTTTTCTTGTCCTTTACAGTAATCTAAGCTGATGCACGTAGGCACAAAAACACATTCACAGCCTTTCAAAAAGCTCCGACAGACCGATTAACATTTGACAACAGCAACAATGGAAATCAAATAGAAAACACAGCCACATTCATTTACCTAACAACAAATAAGCTGTTGATTATGAGCAGTGTCTTATTTAGTGGCACAACATTTCCAGGCACAGCGGCGCTCTGTCACGATAAGAAATGAGTTGTGTCTGCCTGTCTCAATGTAATTAGCCTTGATTAGCATGCTGCTAATGACTGTAACAAACTGACAGAGGGGTGGGTGGGTGGGCGGGTGGAGGGGGAGGACCATTGTAGCGAGAATACACAAACCGCCGAGGTGTGTCTAGCAGGCGGAGAGACACTTCACGGCCCTAGAGATGTATGCAGGGATTTGTGTCTGCTCCCTCCTTCGCCGCAGAGATAAACTTCATTTGTGCAGATTCATACGCGCCGTAGATCCAAATGGATATGGATATTGAAATGTTTTGCCGTTTGCGCTGGTTATTCCACTGCTATCATGTCGTACGTGGAGAGGAATTTCTTGCAAGGTAATGGAACAGGACATTCAGGGATCAATATTAGATTCTCCCAACCAAAATATGAAACCCTCGGCGGCAATACAGAGGAAAGATTAATTCCGTACTTTGGAATCTCACCACAGAACGAGCTCAGTCACACTTCATATTGCTTTTTGTGTGATAAAGTGTGGCCCTCGCTGTTTTTTCTGCTCCGTCTCGGACAGTACATCTGACATCCGTCCTCTCAGGGTGTATGAACACTTTCTCCCTCCCTCTGTCAGCTGCCACGACCTTTTTCATCTGGCAGAAGTCCCCCACCCTGTCCCCCCGCCCTGCTGTCCATCAGCTGTACCTCTGTGCCTGACAATAGCGAATGCACAAGGTGTGAAATTCAACTTCTCCATGACATGACGGTGTCACGAGTGAGGGCGCCACACAAATCTACATGCGTTCATGTCCTTGCACAGCGCTTATTTTGCCTCCATATATACACACAAACACAGTGAAGCACACATCCCTCTCGGCACGGAGCGGGATCCCGGAGCGTCTAACCTGGCCTTGAATGTGACAAACGGTGTTAGCTGTGAGCACCCTGGGCACCCAGGCGAGAAGAACAGGAGGACAGAGGAGAGGATGGTGTGTATGGAGGTAGATGGACAGAGGAAGGCAGAGAGAAAAGAGCTCACGAAAACACTTTGAAATTCCAAAAGTAAACAGCTGCAGCGCAACAAGGCGTCCTGTATGCACCCAGGACGACACCTCTCAGCCCTTTGGAAATGTTTTTGACAAACAAGGAAGAAATACAGCATGTAGGGAACTCTCAGTGTTAGGTGCAGACCTTTTATACATACAGCTATTTACATTGTCAAATAATTCAAGAAATGAAAACTGAGAAGATAAAGGATATAAAATAGTAAATAAATAGCTAACACCATTTCTAAATCGCCCCAAGCATTATATTCTGCATTATTGTTTTCATGTCAGCATAGATTAGACAATGGATACGCCGACGATAGATACTTATATATGTCGGCCGGATGTTAATTCTGTTAGTCTAAAATCAGTTGATATTTTGCAGTTACTGCTGGTGTTTTGAGTGATGTTTTTCCACCTGCCATGCTTTCATTTGTACTGATGCCAGGCCAATACATTTACTTCAGCTAATAACATTACTCCTGCTCTGCCTGCAGCAGCTCTCTTTAAAGCTTGACTATAGGATTTCTTTTTTGATTTTTTTTTTGTTGCATTTTGCACTTGTTTGATAGGACAGGAGGTAAATACGGAAAGATGGAGGGAGAGCGGGAACAGCCTGAGGACTGAGCCACCAGGGCAGCCCAGGATGGCTTTATTGTAAATCTAAGCTGTGTTTTTATGTACTCCGACAGAATAAACTCTCTTCCTGGCACTCCAACTTTTGACCCATTTCAAAAATGTTCACCCTGTTAGTTACTTTGATACTGATGGATATAGGATTCAGTTGAAAAATACAGAAGTTCCACTTTAACTAAATTATAAAACTTATAAAAGCGATATGTTGAGGCGGTTTCGGCTTCAAAATGAGCACAGCTCCTCTCAGACAGACATCAGTTCATATTACACAATCTGTGAATTGTAGTTCTGTTGATGTGTGCGCATGTGACCGCAGGTGTCTGTGTTTTCAGGAGTTCCCTACCTGTGCCCTGTTGGGTGCTTAAACATTGAGCACAGCAGTGGTGGTCCTCTGTGAGCCGGGCCTGCTCACACACCCACATACACACATTCACACAATTCTAAACACACTCAAACATACTCTTTTCCCCACAGGCGCTCGGTGCCTATGCTGTGTCATAAATCAGAGCTGTCAAATAGATTTTACAGCTCCTAGTGAAAAGAGGAGAGGCAGCCACCCAACAACCTTGAAAAGATGGAAGAAAGCGAAAGTAGAGGAGTTTTATTATTATTAAAGCTGATACCTGGACCTGAGGAATTTGTAAAGAATGACGGGACACTTTTTCAGTTTCTTGGTGTGGTGAGCATGATGCAGAACTGCAGTGACCGGTCCATCACTACAGTCTCTGCTTTACAATGAGGCTACATGACAGGACTTTTGATGGCTTTTGTTGTTGTTTCACTCTCTTGGCACTGACCTGACAGTCTAGTTGTAATCCCACTGAAGTGTAGTTCTCAGGCCAAGTGCAAAAATGAGGCAGATATCAGCAGGAAATCTACAGGACGCAGCTCAAACTTGAGCATAACAATTTTAATAAAAATAATAATGTCTTTTCTTGCATGTAAGTTGTTGTTGCAAATAAATATTTGTGGCAGTCTTTCTATATGTGTCTTGGCCTCCGCAGGCCTCTGATTGCCAATTTGCAGTCCAGGCTCAGGACTAACTTCCAGTTTTCTTAAATTCCGTTGCATCCTTTGATGCTACACGGCATAAAATGGATCCAGTGACTCAGAGTTCTTGTTTGCAGCCTTACAACTTAACAAGTAAAATGTATTCTTCAGAAAAAATAGGGAGTGGGTCAAAAAGTAGATGCGGGTAAAGTAGGAGCCAAAAAAGTAGGTGCTATTTGAGGAAAGGATGAAAGTTGAAAGAAGATAAAACGTTTTTTTTATTTACAATCACAGTACCTTTGCTACCATAAGAATACTGGACAGTCATTGTTTTTTTTATTACTATTATTCTTGACTTTACTTATGAATCAATGTAATAGTCTTTCATTATATGGTAAAGTGGCAGGTAAGGGTGTAACGATTATTTGATTTGTAAACCAGATGCAAGAGACTCATAGAGCTACATAGATCCAGAACTCTCTGTATGATTTCATCTTCATAAGTTCTCTCTCTGCACTCCTGTGCCTGTAGTCTGTGTGTGTATGTGTGTGTGTGTCTTACCAGCTCACTGCATTCCCTAATCACATACCTGCTTCATCCATCCACAGCATTCCCACACCGGGAAAAGTCAGACTAACGTTTGCCAGACGTTTTTACATGACATTATCAGTCTGCACAGCTCACTAGTTATGTACAAAGGTGTGCGCTGACAGCAGCCGACACAAAGTGAATATTAATGCTAATGTTAGCAGCTAATGCTTCTTCTTCTAAAATGCCTCCTTTAGTAGCTAGTTACAATGAGTATTTAAATGCTCATGTTTCCCACGGTAGCTTAGGACTTAAGTTTGGGGTATTACAGGGTTTTTTCTAATGAAATTTGAGGGGGAAATTATTTTAGTGAGACTTTTATTATTTAAAAAAAGTAAATAATTAATAATTAAAATGTGAAAAAATGTTCTAATGAAAGGAAAGAACACACAGCCCTATGTGGTAAACCTGTGGTAGTTTATTTGGGCCTGTATGCTTATTAAATAATTAATAAGACACTTGAATATTGGACAACTCTATCGAAGGAGCCTTCATCTGCTAATCAGTCAAATCATTGCAGAGGCAGGAATATGCTTTTATAAAATAAAAGATCTTTCCATTCGAGCTATATGTGGGCGCTGAATGTCTGATTCACATAATGTTGTTTGGTTAATCAAAACAAATCCTCATATATAGTCTGTTTTGTAATAAATATCAGCCTTTTAATAATACTGTTCAGAAAAATTTCAAACTAACTTGTGTTTTCCAATCAGTCTCCTTATTGTGCGTCAGTAAATCCCCCAGCAGACTCCGTTGCAATATCCAAATCTGCGGGACCACTGGAGCCTAAAATAGGCTAAATAACAACAATCAAAGCTGCTGTTTCAAAATCAAAGAATACATTAATCAGAGCTCTCACATGAGAATGTAGCAAGCAGAGTTCTAAATACCTTCTGGACGATTCTTTTTTTAAATACACGGGGAGGCAAGAAGAAACAGCTGACGGCTGCAAATGTCTCTTTCTCTCTCACTTTCACTCACTTCCCTGTCATCTCCCTTCTGTCTGCCCATTGTTACAATGAGAGGAATTAAATTTTGACCAAAAGTTCAATTTACAACCGGGAAAAGCACCAAACTAAGTGACATTTGTCCATCTGTCTTTTGATATCTGCTCTGTGTTAGAACGTCTTTGAGATTATTTCATTATGTAAAATGCAATAGAAATGAAATGTATTATTATTATTATTATTATTACTACAGACATCATTCCACACACACACATGCACACACCACAGCAACAAACAGCACCAATGTTGGCATATAGTTTTGCAGGTTTTGCTATTTCCCATAAATATATAATACTAAAACACATTGGTCATTGTTTTTTGTAGGGCTCAATGATTCCCATCAGATTCAACTGGGTGAGTTTCTAGTTGGAGACACCCCTAGTTAGCCTTGTAGAAATACTGTACTGGGGACTGCTCGATCTGCAACACTAGACCCGTGGCTTTTACTGCCGATGGCAAACATAAATACCAAACAACTGTCCAGATTTGCTTCATCAATGACCTGAAACAGTGCTGGCCATTAGTTTTAGCCAAGGGCCAGTGTTTTATGTGCCGTTTATTGTGAGAGCATTGCAGTTTTATGATGGAAGACATCATATCTCTACTGTATAGGCATATTTGTGCAATGTCAGCTGAACACACAGCTTTACACATGTATTACATGGATGTTTGATTCTTATGTGAAAAACAACAGGGCAACATGTTCTAGCTGTGATCTATATGATAAAGCATACTTTTAAATCTTGCTAAATGTACCCCGTTTTTTCCTATAAAGCGATCATCGTCTCATCCAGCTAAAGTCACTGATTGCACGTCAGTGTGTGAATGGCTGCCTCTTAATATGCAGAGTGGAGGAAAGCATGTACGTCCAGCAGTAGGGCTCAGAAGGCAAATCGCTTCTGGCAGCCTAATTCACTGGTCATTAGAAGGGCCAAATTGAATAATGGACTCTGAGGTAGGAGTGTGTATGTGTGTGTGTGTGTTTGATGAGACAGGCAGGGCCATGTTGGGTGGCCGTACTCTGTGGCACCCTTACCTTGGCCCATCAGTTTCAATCAAGCAGCACGACAGGCACTCCCCTCGCTGCCACGACCCCTCTCCATTAGGCCACCGGCACCCACACGTGTACTCCATTACGGTGCATTACCTGGTCAGTGCCTGGAGACATCACCTGAGGAGGCAACGGAGGGGGGGAGCAAGATGAAGAAGCTTCTGACTTCACAGAAAAGCCCTGATCCCATTTCTATTAAGATTCTTCCTCTCTCTCGCTTTCGAGGTAATCACTGGACTGCCAAAGCTTTATTGGGGAATGTAATGGGATTGTGGGATGGCGATAGTAGCACTCACTTACCTAACCGCATACATGGACAGTTAACAATGATGCCCACATTCCTCCTTGTATCGCTCTTAGTCTTTATTTCCTGTTTCCTGTTAAATTGTCTGGACTGGTGGTTTTTAACCAAGGATACTGCAGTTTCCAGGGGGTACATGGAAAGATTGAGGAGTAAATATAGTTGATTCGATCAAGATAATATATCCACATATTAACATTACATCCACTGTGACACATGCGTGAAAAGTCGTTAGCAGGCAAGCACAGCTAGCTAAAAGTAATGGATAAACAGTTGAAGTAGATAAGGTAATGCAGTACTACTTGTACTTCGAAAAGTACTAAGTATAGTATCAAGTATTAAAATAATTAGCTAAAAGTATTCTAAATTGTTAGCTTAAAGTATTGGCTAACACTTGAAACCGATAGCTTGAAGCTAAAATGATCGGATAAACATCTAAAATTGTTAGCTTAAATTGTTGGATACACAGTTGAAATTGACAACTAAAAGTACTGGATTAATGATGAAAAAGATTAGCTAAAAGTATCATTAAATAATCAACATTTCGGATGGATAAATGGTTGAATTAGTTAGCTAAAGCCATGTTAATGGATAACCGTGGAAGTAGTTAGCTAAAAGACAGGTTGATGCGAAATGTTGAAATAGTTGGCTAAAAGTAATGTTAAATAATAACCATTTTGAATAGTTGGTTAAATTTGATGGATAAATGGCTGAATTAGTTAGCTAAAAGCCACATTAATGAAAAAAAATGGCATTGTTAGCTAAAAGTAATGGATAAATGATTGGAACATTCAGCCTAACTAAGTAATGTTTGTAATAGTTGTAGTGGTAGTAGTATTATTGTTGACCAAAGAAACATAAATAGGCCTAATGACAGTTATACAGTTTCCACTTGATTTTATAATATATATTGGTTACATTAAGAACATACTGTATGTTGGGGATAAATGATGGGGTGATGTGAGTTCATCTGACAAGGCCGTGGGGAAGCTCAGACCCAAAAGGTTGTGAACCACTGGTCTGGACCATTTTTGGCACAAAGAGATTTATCAAAAGCATCCTTCAGAAGTAGGGAGAGGAGTCAAACTGTAATCGTTTTAGCACTAGTATTGGAATCTAATCCCTTCCAGCCAAACAGCTTCTGGGTTGGAATTAAGTAAATAGAAGAGGACACAGAAATGCTTGCTTCCTGTGTTTGTCTCTTTATTAAAGCTTGCACGTAACAAAAAAGAAAAGAAAATGCCTGTTTGCTGCTTGGTTGTTTGCCAGTGAAAGCAAGAAATGCTCATCGTTCTCTATTAATATCAATATCCACAGACAAGATCACATGGGGGGAAAACTTTAAAATCAGTCTTTAGTTCCTTAAATTCCTGTCCTCCGGCAATGAAACTCTTCTCAGTAAATAACAAATGTGGCTGCATTGTTCCTGCTTACAGTAATAATACAATGTTCTGGTGAGTTAGGTAGGCCTGATATGGTCTGAAATGTGTTTTTTTCCCGTTAGAATAAGGGAAGAATCTGACAGGACTGGAATGGATTGGAGAGGTAGCGCAGCCCGGTGGGCCTATCAGTCTGTGTTAGGGCTGCTGAGAGGGCTGTCTCATAGGCGGGCTCTCTGCACCGGCCATTTCCCATGGCCATTTGTCTCTGTCCACTTCCTTTCCCTTTGCTTGCCCCCTCTTTTTTCCTTTCATCTCCTCCGCCCACTCATCTTCGATTCTTCATTTTGGACTCTCAGTCTTGTTCGATCCGTTTCTCCTCCTCTCTTTACTCTGGCTCTCGGTTTTTATAACCACCACAGCCCTCCTGTTTTCCTACTTTTTCAACTCCTCTTGGCAAAAAATATTGTTTTTTTCCTCTGGCAATGGAAAGTAGCACTTTACTTAATAAAATAAAATAAATTTTTGTTTTTTTTATAAAAGACACGTTTTAATTTGATCACCCGATATTGTTAAATCCTCCACTGAAAATGATTCAGGAAGGATTTCCACCATTTCTTATTTCCCAGCAAAAAAAGCTGTAGTATGTTTTGCCCAAATCAAATAATAACCCGAGTTACTTCTTTTGTTTTGTATTTGAATTTATTTTGTGAAAAATTAGCAGCAGGTGACAGATTCGTCCAGCCGACAGTGAGTGAGAGTGTTTGCTGGGAGCAGTTAGCTTCACGTATTTCACGGCGATCCAAGAAAAACGTTGATATAAGAGTTCATATTTGGCAATTTTTCAAGTCACTATTTGTAATGGATATAATCTGTTGGTTAGTTAAATAGGAAGCGATTTAGCATTTCACTTCTATAACATTGTTGAAATTACAATGGTAAAAATTTCAATATCAACAACCATATTCTGCAGCAGAAATATAATATTTTTTATTACATGCATTCTTCCATCATTGGCCAGAAGGTGCCTTAGACTTTTAGCAGTTTCGGGTCAAAAGGATATTGACATATTGCATATTGTCAACACTTAAGTTAGCAGCTTGCTAGCTATGAAGGGTTGAGGTTGGGGTTAGGTTTAAAGACAGGGTTTGGATTAGAGTTACAACCTGTTACTTTTAAGTGAGGGTATGGACTTTATTCACTACAATGTTGCATTGAAACAGCGTTTAAAAAATTCCCATCTGTGTGCAGCATCTACCCAAGTTACCTAGTTTGAATGCCAGTAGCAGCTACTGTAGCTGAGGCGCCAGCTAGAGGTCTGGTAAATTAAATTATTTTTAGCTCTGCACCCCCCGATTTTGTCATTTTCATACAAGTAGTCTTCAGCACCAACAGATGCTGACTCAGGTGACATCACTTGAGCGATCGGTCCTCACAGCCATCAATATGCGCGACAGCAAGGAGTCTGTCTGAGACCAGGTCATCAGTGACTGTTTTTTACTTTTAAAAAAAGCTTGAGAATGCCAAAGCATTATTAAATGAAAAAAAAAAAAA
>CAFUXE010000035.1:62922-77598 GCA_903364295.1 Serranus cabrilla | reverse complement strand
TAGCAATGTCAGTATGTAGTATGGATCACATCATTAAAGTCCAAATCACTGGATCAGATATCAGACTTAAAAAAGGAAAATGAGTAATGTTGCGGGCTATGTATTGCTACCTAGACTATTTGTTGGACAGTTTGAGCATGCTGTTTTTTAGATTGCTAAAAGCAAAGTGCATCCATACAAATGTATTATTAACAGCAGCTGATTGCGAGAGGGAAAAAGATGGTACTGGGTTGATATTGTACTGACAGATACCTAAAATTAATGTTGGTCCACATCTAATGGATTTGCCCCTTGCCCCCAAATGGCAAAAACAAATATGCAGTGTTTTAAAGGTTTAGTGTAAACGGATGTGGTTTTGACCCTCTGGCATTTCACATCCGGAGAGAGGCGATGAAGTCGACGATCCCATTCATCGTTGGCTTATACCATGTAATACACTGACCAAGAGCTTCAAGAAGGCTGACAAATAGGGTTGCTGGATGTTTGGCTTTCCTAATGAGCCACTTACATGCTGCTTTGGAGTCAGTTAAAAAAATTAAAAGTGTATATATAGTCTCAGAGTAGTGTGTTCATCATCAGCGTAATTGGCATCATGAGCGAACGTTTCAGATTGCAGGGAATCATTTGATTCTATGTTGGTGTGAAAAATATTGCTTAATGGAGCTTTAATCGCACTCTCCACCTTGGGATAAGTCGTGTGTGTATGTGTGTGCGGTAATGGAGTAACTTGGCCATGTCACTAGCTGTATATCTCTCAGCAGGCAGTGGGAAATGAGGTCTAATCGGAGGGATATTAAAGTCACAATAGACTGCTCCTGCTATTAAGGCCTGTCAGCCCCGGCCTCCTCTCTCACCTTGATATCTCTCAGTCTCTGAATATTTATATGCCTACATCACAGGCTACTTACACACTGCAATATGTGCATTTTTCTTTGTGTGTGCGTGCTGGAGCATCAAGAAATTTATCATCGCTCTGGCCACTCAAGGTCTTTGAATGTGTTTATGTGCATGTGTGTCCCTGCTTATGCAGTCCACCTCTCTGTCCTCTGATCCCCAGGTGCAGCAGGGGCGAGGCTGCTCTCAGGTCAGAACAAACCTGTGACCATGGACGTGGATGAGGAGGAGAATATGAGTGAGTTGGCAAGGATTTTTCCCACCTTTTAGTCTGTCTGTCTTCCTGTCTGAGCAATAGCTGGTCTCTACTTTTAAACGGCTGCCTGTATTTTTGTTTCTCTCCTTTCTGTCGGCCCGCATGTCCTCCCTCGTATGTCCCCCTGTCCTCCTCTGATGTGTAATCAGTGTGAACCATAGACTGTATATAAAGATGGATGACGCGTCTCCACTTTCTCCCACTGTACAAAATTAGAGCCAAAATATCCTGGATATAAAAGCTGCCATCTTGCACTGGTGACGCCATTCGGTTAATGGTATGGAGCTCTCACCCCAACGCCTGCCCGACCAATGTAATGTTAATCACAGCTGTCGATCAGGACTTTAAACCCCTGTTTCATTGAATCATATGACTCATGAAAACCAACCTTGAACATACATCAGCATGTAAAAAAAAAAAAAACTACCTGAAATGATAGAAACTAGCTTTGGGAAAAATGTTTGTTTCATTTCCCATCCACTAACTCGTAGGGGGTGGGGTTTATGACATATACTGCAGCTGGCCACCAATCAATATTTTTTGGCTTCACTTTTGGGGAGCTGCCAGGCTATCCATCTTTATATACAGTCTATGATGCTAACACATTTTACTCGCCTATGTTACACAAGTATAAGCATAGTGCCTAGCCAACATTTTATAATGTAAAATCAATACAATGCAAAGAGAATCAAACAAAACATTAAATCTAACTTGTACATACAAATATGTCTCATAAAACTGTGTCTGAAAAACAAAGAAAATACTGTTTATATCTGTTGGTTTGCTAATCCCATCACCTGATGACAGCCATCATATGACCTTACCTGAACCAAGACACAGAGCATATACACAGCTAAATTTAAGGAAAGTTTTTTAAGGAAGAACTAATCATAACATCTGAGAGGTTTCAGGTCATATTACAGATTCCCTCTACCTCCACTCTTTCTTTAGAAAATCCTCACCACTCCAGCTTATTCAACTTTAATTAGACATTTTGGTTTGAACTCAGTAACGGAGCCTCAGAAGGCACGAAAGGACATGATTAAATGTGTTTCCTCACACCTAAGTGATTCTGAACACGCATTCAAAGTGAGTTGTGCCCTAACCTGCAATACAAATGAAAAGTTCCTATTGTAGTGTCATTCTCAGTGTTTATGCTCTGTTGTTATGTGTTCAGTGGAATAAGCAGAGTTACAAAATGGTCTTTGTTGTCTTTCAAAGCCTCTGAAGTCTCTTTCTTAGATTTTACCGCCAATCAAAGTATATATTTGAAGATAAAACACAGTCTACGCTCACACAATTTCTTTAATACCAAGGGAACACCAGAGGAACGCATTGAAAAGATTTTTTAAACTTTTATGTGACAACCTTTGCAGTTCTTGGAGTTCTTTAATCACATGAATCATTCTAGATCAAAAGCCCAACAAACAAGTTAAAATGAAGTTGTGATAAAAGATTTTTTTCCCCTCCATTATTTGATTCATGCAACCCTCACAGGGAATTGAAACTCTGACAGATCCAAGCATATGGGATGTTTTGTCTTTGCATAAATAATGGGTGCTGATTACACAGACGCTGGCATGATAATGAACATAACTGCATGTGTGTTCCATAATTCAGTGCATGCTGTCATGGATGTTGCTCTATGGCTTTGTCCACTGATCTGGTCTTAGGCTCTGGAGTACGACTGGATATCCATCATCTTGTAAAAATAAACGTTCATACTATAAAATGAATGGTACTAATTGTAACCCTGAAGATAAAGCTTAAATACGTTGGCTGTTTTGTAATGGAGAAAGGGAGCTTTTTTCCTGTATTCCATTATATTCACTTTATTTGTCTATCCAGCATGCAGCAGTTTTTAGTGTGTAATTACATTTTTGATTGGCTTATTGGTTAACCCACATATATAATGGTTTAAGGAAAGTTATTGATTGCTTGCTGAACATGAGTATTTAAGCATATTTTGCAGTACCACTCGGACTGCCAGGATTCTACTACCCCCTAGAGGTCTGCCAGACCAAGGTCCATGTTCACATGCACATTAATAATGCATTTGTTTGTTGAAGAACTTGAAATTCTGATAAACAGGCAAAATATATATGCTTATAGAGCATTAACGGCAACCTTTTCTATGCTTCTATGGTTCACCTGGTTCTCAGCAAAGAAATATCCATAATGAAGGACATAAATAAATACATCACTGAATGTCTTCTATCCATTTCTACATGTTGAAAACAGTTGTTGTTGGTAGCCATCCATGATGCCTTCCGGTTCAGTCTGTCATCCAATTAGACAGACTCAACCACAGCCCAAATTACTCAACTACTGCTACAGCATCTGTGGTGGTTAAAAGGTCGTTGGCTGGGATTGTGTCTCTGCCAAACATACAAATTTCAACCATCACCATTCTGATAGGTGAAAGTTCTTCTTGGCTAGCATTTTGCACAGGTTGCTTTCCCTCCTTCCCAATGTTTATTTGCAATAACTTTATTCGCAGATTGCACGTGCATACAAAAACAAATGCATGTTTCTGATCATAATTTGAAGGATATGCAGTTTGTGTTCTTGATCTTAAGAATAAATGTCTTTTGTGTTGCCTTTAGACATGTCTATTGTAGTATGCAGATGGTAACGGCATGTCAGAACATTTTGCAACCTAAAACACTGTGTTCTCTGACAAGCTCCATGGGGGGGATCTCAGAGGCGCAGGGTCTTATGAATGGCACCTCATTAGCTACAGATTTCTAATTCAGATTTTCCTCATTTTGAATATGACAGCCATTCTTTTCAAAATCTTTTTTAAAGTGGGTAAACAGCATTTTAACTCCCACCGTGTCACCAGTCAAGACTTTAGGATCCTGCAGTAGGTGGAGTCTTCTCCTTCCGCCTCTTTGATGTATCCTCCTGTTTGCCTGGTCCTCAGCTCCTCCCCCCTGCACTCTTCCCCCCTGCACTCCCTCAACCCAACCTACAATCCCACTCATGCACACTGCGGCCTCTCTTTCTCCTGAGTACCGCAAGGAGTAACCTATCAAGCCTTTGCTGAAGGATGTTATAAATGAAAATTTTTGCCAATATTCCATCCACTTTGCTAACTGGATTCAGTGATATGTGTTCCCCAGTAGATTATATTTCAGGACCTGCAGATTCAAACTGAACATTTAAAATGTACCTAATTTCTCTGTAGGCACTCAAGCGATTAAAAATTGATAGAGTGGATGTGGAAAAGCTCCGTGTGCGTGTGTGTGTCTATGTTGATATGTGTGCTTGTATTTTTGTGCATTTGTGTTTCAGACCTATAACATTGTGCAACCTAAGAAGTGTACAGTAGTTGTTTATCTTGGAAATATATTTCTCCCACTGTAACCATCAGAATAACAAGCCTTCCTAACTACAACTCTAAACAGATATATTAAGAGATTCACCAAAATATAGTCCAAAAGAATCCATACTCTTTTGATTGTTGACTATCTTTAAGAACCCAACATATCTTTAAAAACATTAGATTTGCTGATGATGTTCTTCTATTTGTAGTAATGTCAAAAGACTATAGGATGTGTTCAATCAAATTAAAAGCCAAGTTCTCTTGCTTTGATAAAGGAACACAAATCATTGTTTCAGTTCCAAAGAGTGATAAAGGAATCTATAAATTTTGCATTTACAAGATCCTGCAACGAAGGCGTTGTAAGTTACTCTTTCTGGGCACCGCAGGTTCGAGCAGCACAGATGTTAAGGAAAACCGAAACCTGGACAACGTGTCCTGCAAAGACGGGGTGGGAGTGGCTGAGCAGCTCCCCAATGGAAGCGGCCTGGGCAGTCGAAAGCGTCCCCTAGAAGAGGGGAACAATGGACACACGCACTCCAAGTTCCGGGCCAAGAAGCGCAAGAAAACACCGGGGCCGGTCCTGCCCAAGAATGCTCTGATGCAGTTGAATGAAATCAAACCTGGTCTACAGTATAAACTGCTGTCTCAGACAGGACCAGTCCATGCACCAGTTTTTGTCATGACTGTTGAGGTCAATGGACAGATGTTTGAGGGCATGGGCCCAACTAAGAAGAAGGCCAAACTAAATGCAGCCGAGAAAGCACTACGTTCTTTCGTCCAGTTCCCCAATGCCTCTGAGGCACACCTGGCCATGGGTCGAACACTGACAGTGAACACAGACTTTACATCTGACCAAGCTGACTTTCCAGACATGCTCTTCAATGGCTTTGAGACACCAGCCGCACCTGAAGAATCCTTCTATCTAGGCTCCAATGGTAGCAGCTCTTTAAACTCACTAGGGGAGTACCCACTGCCCACGCCACCTGGCAGCAACCTTGCCCAGGCCCCGTTGCCCCCTCCATCTACATTCAGCTCGCCCTCAAGTGGCAAAAATCCAGTCATGATCCTCAATGAGCTCAGGCCAGGCCTCAAATATGACTTTGTATCAGAGAGCGGGGAGAGTCATGCCAAGAATTTTGTGATGTCAGTAACAGTGGATGCACAGACGTTTGAAGGCTCAGGGCGCAACAAGAAGCTGGCTAAAGCCCGGGCAGCACAGGCCGCCCTCTCAGCTCTCTTCAACATGCAGCTAGACCAGACACCATCCCGGCAACCCATACCAAGAGAGGGATTGCAACTTCACCTACCACAGGTAAGATCATTCTTTTCTTTGAGAGCATATCACCAGATGAGAACAGAAACCATTTAATATATTTCACCAAGACTTTCAACAACTGGGACCAACACAAGGCATCAGCCACATGCTTTCCTCAGTCGCAGTATATTGAAAAAGGTTTACCTTGTTTTCATTTTTCTATTGTGAAGTTAGTGAGTATTTAGGTTGACCTAACATCACTGTTTTAGGCCTTTATGACTCATAATGAGTGATCACATCGTTTTGTAAATTTATTGCCCAAAGAAACCTATTCTAGGGATTGTGATCATGAGTTACAGCAGGTTTTACAGGATGTATCATGCCTGTAAGCAGTTGCAGTGCCTTGAATACAGTTATGTTGGCAAAGGTTGAAAAAGACTTTGCTATTTAGAATACCCTTATGATTAAAAGCAAAAATGTGCAATCCAATGTGTTTAGTGGAAGTAACTCCCAATTTTTTTTTCTGTTTTGAGGAGTAACAACATATCAAAGACCTGCTTTTAATTTTGTTGTTTCTCACTTGCTTTGAAAAAGAATGAAATGGCATGACAGACGTATAATTTTCATTTTTCAAATTCTGCCATCATTAAAGCTGTCATTGGATCATTTCCTTGACCTTGTCAATCATCAGTAGGCTTTTAACAGTCATTAGAATTTAAGAAAAGTGTTGAAAATGACGTGTAAATCACAAAGACTTAGATGGGTTTTGGAAGTGTGATGTGCTGCAAATCTCCAAGATTATCCCTTTTTTAATACCACATATTGTATCCAAATCAGATACTCATTGTTCTGCAGATAATGAAGATGCCAGTGCCTATTCCATATCTTACTTCTCCCTGGGTTCGTTCATTTTTCATCTCCGCAATGCACAAAAGGTTTCAGATGTATTACACCCCTCTTTCTAAAAATGAATGGCTGATGAGATTATATCATCATAGTATCATTTTGTCAGTTACTTCTCAGAGCTTCAACAGAAAATGTGGCCAGAACTAAACAAGAAAGCATTGTTTTTTTTATACATATTCTGTGATTCAGTATTGATACTGCCATTGGTACACTGCCAGATAGTATGCTGTTAACACTATGTGAATATCGGGGGGCATTCTTGGACGGGCAGTCTCGGGTCACATGCATGTACCAAATATATCCCAGAGAGAGATTCTCCCACTACAATTAAATGGCTACTATAGGGACTCACATCAATCACACATGAATAGAATAAGGCTCATTCCAGGCATACCCAATTTAAGTGCAAGTCCAAGACAATTCAAATACATTAAATGGCATGGTGTCTGCCCCAATCTGCAAGGGATTAGCATAAAGTAGGTATATCCCTTAAGGGTACCCATAAAACCCCTTTATTTAGATATCCTGAAGTTAAAGGTCAAGTAGACCCTTTGAAAATGGCTAAAATGTATCCCAACTTTCAGCATTATGTACCCCCCTTCTCAACAAGATAGCATGACATGGTTTGTACTAATGGATTTCTTAGATTATGTCATATAGTTTCCTATTATTACCAATATATACACAATAGCTATAAAACAGCGCCTGCTACATTCTCTTCAAGACAGCCTAGTATTACAGGAACACTGGCCCACTCAGAACCACCATTGCGTCCAGCAAGTACACTAAGGCTTTCAGCAGTACTTCAATTTAGACTGTTAAAGTCTTCCAATAATGGCTTCTCTACAGTTTTAGTGTAGTGTAACGTAAAAGTTACCTAAATTTTAAATGACTGGCGGTCATGACCCTTTCACCATGCAACAAAGATGGCGACTATTGAGGGAGAGACGTATCCACATGCAGTCTTTTGACCTTTTTGAGTGCACCATATTTTTCCATACTGTCAATGTAAATGCACGTCATGCACTCAAAAAGCAAGTGTAAGTACAGGAATTGAGACACAGTAATAGGTGTGACCACCTGCCAAACACTGCTGTTTAACAGGTTATCATTCAGACCTCATGCACATCAGGTGTGCAGGGACTGAGGGTAGGTGGTTGCTTTTGATGCCACTGTAGAGGTGACTGTCAGAGCAACGGCAGTGTGTGGAGAGAGATAACACAGTTGGCAAAGCTAATCAGCACTGCACACTGTCAACAGTCCCCTCCCCAAAGCCTTCTTTTTTCTCTTTACTCACTCTCTCCACTTGTCAGCTGATTTATTCGACGAGAACCCCATTTTAACGATAGCGCCCCCACTAATTGCTCTATTAATTCTCTGTCGCTTGGTATTTAATTTCTGCAGCCTGTTTCCATCTGGCAAGGAACTAATGGGGACAAATGGCTGGAGTGCACTACTGTTGCAAACAACATGTTAACTTCAGTTTTGTATTTTATAGTTAAAGTGGCTTCGCTGATGCTCACACAGTAGAAGTCATCAGAAAGGTATTTAGGTACGCAACCAAGAAAACAAGGAAATACTTTCGGACATGGGTCCTTTATGTCTGAGTGACTGGTTCATCCACTTTTTTGTACCTCTAGAGATTAACAGTCATTCCTACACCACAGACGACCTTGGCATGCGAAAGTCAAATGATCTGGCTACGAGTGGGTGACTCCAAAGTAGCAGGGAAGTAATATTGGACTAATCTCTTTAATTTGTGGTCATCCAGCCGTCATCTCTCCTCTTGGTTGTCGTCATTTTCCATCACATTAGCAATGGATAAGGAGCCAGCAAGAGGAGGAGGTGGCTGTCCAAGAACAAAAGACGTGTGAAGTTCACTCAAGCTTTCCCCCGCAGAGTTTAGACGGGAGTTTTAAACCTGTAGACGAACACTTTGTTCACATCTGTTGCTCAGGTTTACTTGTTTGGTTCTTGCTTCACTGTCAGATGGGAGATGGTAAATTATATCTGTCATGCCAAACTCAAACAGCGTTGCTTGAAAGAGGGTTAGGTATACCTCAGGGGGTCAACCCAGTTTCACTTGTTGCCGTTTCAACGCTCTGACGCTTGTTTGGAGCTGAATGCGAGCGCTGTGACAGGTACATGGTGCTCTAGGGGAGGATAACATCAGACGCGCTTTGTAAACTGACATATCTGACACAAGCTTGCGTTTGTGTGGCTGTGTGCATGTATGTGTGTCACTCCCTGTTGTGTGTGGGTGTGTGTGTGTGTGTGTGTGTGATTCCAGGTTCTGGCTGATGCAGTATCTCGCCTTGTGGTGGATAAGTTCAGTGAGCTGACAGAGAACTTCACCTCCCCCCATGCACGGCGGAAAGTCCTAGCTGGGGTCGTCATGACAACAGGTAGGTACGAAGGCTAAAGACGGTTGGTGAAAAGAGAAAATGTTCTCTCTTCATAGAAATAAGTTGACACCATCAGTAGACACCAGTTAATGTGTAACTTGATAATGTTTCCTCAGAAATCATTGGCCTATTGTTGACGTCTATAAATATGAAAATGTTAAATAAAAAATATACATCTTTACACAAGACATCTACCTCATTAACACATGTTAACCCTTTCAAGTTTTTGGGCTATTTTGTATGTTTTTTGGATACTTTTTATTCTGCCACTTAAAAATGTTTACCATGTTGTATAATTTTTTTAGCACAATCTCTCTAATATGACCTTATAGTTATTATTTTTTCACTTTGACTCACTAAATCAATATTTTGAAACCAAAAAGCAACATTTTATTTTGAAAATTAGAATTTTTTTTAACTTTCAAAACACAAGCATGCTCAATGAGGAATTGACTTATCTGTCTTTGTTCTCTCTGCCTCCAAAAGGGACAGATGTGAAGGAAGCACAGGTAATCTGTGTCGCCACGGGAACCAAATGCATCAACGGTGAGTACATGAGCGACCGCGGTCTGGCACTCAATGACTGCCACGCTGAGATAATCGCCCGGCGCTCGCTCATCAGGTACCTCTACACCCAGCTGGAGTTCTTCCTCAGGTCAGTGGACGGTGTTACATGTGTTAAGCTTGCCGTGTCAGGAGATTACTTGTAATGACAGTCTAATTGCACGTATTTAGATTGCTATTTTTTATATCTAATTCCATCCCTTTATAAGTCTAGTTAAATGAGCTATACTGTTTGTAATAATTTGCCCGTCACATCTTTACAACCACAGCAAAGACGACAACCAGAAGTCGATATTCGTGCCGTGTGAGAAGGGAGGCTACAGGTTAAAGGACAACGTTCAGTTCCACCTCTACATCAGCACCTCGCCCTGCGGAGACGCCAGGATCTTCTCTCCGCATGAGGCTGGAGTGGAAGGTACGCAGCGCTCCGCTCGCAGTCCCACACCGCCTCTCCTCCTCAGCTCGGCCGACATGTTTTTAATTTGGTCTCATCTTCAGTTTCAACAACAGTGTCTTTTTATTTAATTAAATCTGTAGGTTTCCCTCTTATGCTTGGTTTCATTTAATTAGAATTTTTCTCCGAATCCAAATACGCATTACAGACACATTTTAAACAAGGCTCTAGTAATTAGAGCTTTTTGTCATTTGCTGTCTGTCTCTATCAGTCTTTCTCCCGCCCAGCCCACCCACACTGTCTGTCTGATTAACCTCCCTCTTACTCTTGTCAAAGTGTTTTCCGTTGCGCATGGCAGACTGAATAGAAAACAGCCACATTCAATTAGTCACTGAATAGATGGCGCCTGCTGGTGGAACAGCAGAAAACATTGATAACATAATAATAAATAATAGGTCATGCTTTTGAGGAAGACATTTTTCTCTATCTTTATTTTCTTGGAACCTCTGTTATATTTAATTTTTTTGTAGACACTGATAAGGATCCACATTTTCCAGCTTGTCCATGATTTCTTTGACAGTTTCATGCTTTAGGGAACTCTTGTTTAATTCATTTCTCCTCGTGTTGTCTCTCTCAGACCAAGGAGACAGACATCCCAACCGGAAAGCACGGGGCCAGTTAAGGACCAAAATTGAGTCGGGGGAGGGCACCATCCCTGTGAGGTCCAGCAACACCATCCAGACCTGGGACGGCGTGCTGCAGGGGGAGAGGTTACTCACCATGTCCTGCAGTGACAAGATTGCACGGTAATTTGCTTCAAACTTAGTTCATTTGTAACTCTTACTTGTACAAAGCATGGCTGCACAAACAGTGTGATTCATATTGTGGGTAATATTGACTAATAACTAACTGGCAGCTGTTGTGTTGCTTTGTTGTTCTCTTTTGTGTCTTATTTCACAGAAAGTAATTAGAGGAATACTTCAAAGTTTGGAGAAAAAAAAATTGTATTTACTGTCTTGTAAAAAGTTAGATGACATTAATCCATGCAAAAATCTGCAACTCTGCAAAAATTCACATAAGCAGATTTCTAAAAATGTCTAATTATTTCTTTAACTGTTGCACATCCCTTCAACAAAACCCTAATTTCCTTAGACAAAGGAAACATGTCTGCATCCAAAAACTGCAATGAAATTAGATATTCAGATTTTTTTCCTGCTTCTACTGTTGATTAGTTTTGATCATCATTACCAAATACCGAATTATTTTCAGAATTCTAACCCTTTAAATCCTAGTTGTTGTTTTTTCAATGTTACTGTTGTAACGGAAAAAGAAAAAGCGAGACATAATTATTTGTGTGTAATAAATGCTAAGGCAAATATATTTATATATATATATTTCACAGTCTGAGATATGTCAAAGATGAGCAACAATTTTAATTCACATTTTTATTTTTTATGCAGTGTCTGTTGGACTGTTGGTGTCTGTATTTTGCCTACAGAGTTAATTATAGACTTCTCAGAGGTGACGCTAAACAGCCCAAATTCATCCCATATCTATTTACACAGCCAAATAGGAAAATGAAAAAGGCACAAATGTGTGCACAATGTTTAAGCAGAATGTACATTTAACTTCATGTACTACAGGTGAATCTGTTCAATTGTCATGTTGTAACTTTATACTTGAGTCGTATTTACCCACATAGTTTCATGATACTCTTTTTATTTACTCACACTCGATGAATTGCATTATATCCTCGCTTTGTCATTTCAAGTCTATCATTTTCTTCAGGGAGTGTCAGGGACAGTTGAAATTGATGGATCCTCTGTCCCTGGGGCGTTTTTGCCGGCACATCATAGCGTCTTTAGTCTCTGTCCATGTTCAAGGCAACACTGTGCGTCCCTGGTGATGAACGATAAAACTTCACCATAACTCTTCTCACAGGCCCTTTCTCCCTCCATCCTCCTCTTCTCCTTCCTGCTCCGTCCAGGATGGTAATACCCTGCCTGAACGCACAGCGTGATTGAATGCTGAGAGTGTATTGGATGAGGGAGATGTCCACTGAGGAGCCGATGCTGTTTGCGAGAAGTCTTGTTGCCCTTTTCGGCGTGTCAGTGCTGCGAGTGATTCAGATTTTGTGTGGTTGTCCAACGTGGAGCGATCCAAGTCAGTAGAGGGCAAAATAGTCTGGAGGCTGGACACGTGGCTACGAGATAACAGCCCAGGTCCAAATGTGCCCTGAAGTACGCTTCATCTAAGTACACATAACAGGGGTGCAACGATTTCAATTTGAAATAAGAAATTAGCTTTTCATTTCAATTATCGAAATCATTCGATTTCATCAGAATTTGACCACATGGTCTCATTGTTGTGGCAGTTATATCACACCTGATGCCATTAAGCCTATTTTTGAAAGAAGAATTTGAAATGTAAATGACAGTTGTAAACGCATAAAACCAATCATCTGTTGATCTTTACAAATCAGGACTTGATAGTCTAACACTGGTAAATCCTTTAGTGCTGGGGAAAAAATCCAAATTTAATTTAATTTAATTTAATTGAAAGGTTAATTGAATCATGGATTTAGAGAAACGTGACACCTCAAATAATCAGTATGTGAACTTTTACATGAAGTGTGTTTGTATTGATGCACTCAAAAGTATTTGGTATAATTACAGTATATCACCGGTAGTACTGAAGATGCACTGAAATACATTTAAATGTATTCATCAGATGCACGAAATTATACTTAAGTAAATAATTTGTTTCTAATGCTGTACATTAAAAAATATACTCGTTTTTACTTGAAGTACATTTTAATCCACTCATCAGGAAACTGTTGCAAATATGATATATTACTAATATGTTAATAATTCAATCAATTGATTTCCTAATTATAATATATTATAACTTGAGTGAACTTCAGTGTATTTTTATGTATTTTTTACCTGAGAAGGGATTGATATTAAGGCTGTATCTCTTCCTCTGAGGAAAGGACTCTGCCTGCTCATAACAGAACTATACAGCAGGTGAGAGATCTGCTGCCCACCTGCTCCGTCCCTGTCTGACTGATTGTTAACCGCAGGGCTGCCATTTAATGCAGCCACTGACTGGCACACTTTAACCATACCCATAATGTTCCCTCCTTACAAAATGTTTTCTCTCCTCTTATTTCCCTTTGATTACATGCCCAGCCCCGTGGCGTCAGGGAGAACAGGCAGTGCTCTGCCTCGGTGCTATTTGAATGAGAATATTAGCAAACAGACGAACCTCTTATGGGTTTATTTCTCTCTGTGTGTCCTGTTTCCTCCTGTCGTTATTTCTTTAACAGCTGATTACGTGGGCTTTTAACTTCTTTTGACCCTGTTCTCGTGTGTGTGTGTGTGCGCGTGCTGTATATGTGTGTAGATGCACAGACCATGATATTGAATTAGATCACGACAAAAAACTACAGAGATGTTTGTCAGGAATGAAATTGAATGCCTCTGAAAACATAACTCCAAATGTGTGTGCGTGTTTGTGGTTCTTTTAACATACCGTGTGCGTCCTTTTAGACTGTATTTGTGTGACCATGTTGTGATGAAAATGTGTAAGTGTGTTTGTTACGAAGCAATATCAGGAAGCTGTTTGACTGTGCTGGATGTGTGCTTTACTGCTCGCAGCTATGAATTGAGAGATTTCATTTTGCCCTCCCTCTGGTTCACACACACATAGTGCATATGGAGACAGTAGTATCGGAGTAGCCTGGGGTCCAATGCTTGCTTATTCCTCATTGTTCTGGGTCCATGTTGGTAATTTCACACACTCTCAAACAGTCCGCCCGAAGTGAAAGAGGAGAATGAAAAGAGCTCATCATCGCACTGTCAGTGTCTTGTTTTGTGTATTTTAGTGGTCCTTAAAGGATAAATCAGTGCTTTTCTTAATATTAGCAAATCCAACAAAAATACCAAAACCAACAATAAACTGATCCTACTAACTATTGCCTGTGTAAATAAATTACAAAGAATACTGTAGTTTTTAGAGACAATTCACATTCACCATCCAGTTGCTATAGAGGCTCATTTCCAACAATTAATTTACACAGAAAAAAACAAACCTTCTCAAAAGAATGTTCTAGTATCTCAAAATAATGAAGAGACCTGTGTTAGACCAATGTCAAAATATAGAGAACGTTTCGCAGAATTTTGCAATTTTAATTAATTATGTGGAGATAGTAAGTCATTATTTATGAGGTACTTACTGATTGTTTTTGGATCACTTTGAAAAACTTCCTTATTACTTTGAAAAAATAAATCATTATTTTGAAAAACTAAGTCATTACTTTGAAAAACTAAACTGAAATAGTCCCTAACATATGCTCTGTTTACTCCTCTTTGAGTAAAAACTAAAATAACCAGCTTTTTCAAAAAGTATTAAGCCTTTTTTTAAGCAAAACTTTTTTATTTGTGACTTGTTTTTCAAGATTTACGTTTCGGGACATAATGGGTTTGGTGCTGAATGCCACACAGTGGAAAAGGAGAGGTACACTTACCTCAGCCTGTACATCTCTCACCTCCATGTAACTTTTGCTGCTGGCTCTCTTCGTCTACTCTCTCATTTTCCTCCCCCTCTGTCATTTCTACCTCTCTTCCTCTCACTCTTACACTCTCTCTCTCTCTCTCTCTCTCTCTGGCGATG
>CAFUXE010000035.1:17500-41600 GCA_903364295.1 Serranus cabrilla | reverse complement strand
ACAGTGTGGGATGTGCAGGATATATCTCTTCCATTCAGTACTTCAGCTATAATACACCAGAGGGACTGAAGTACCTTGGCAGTGCGGGCAGTCCTCTTTATGATGGATGACCATCAGAGGCTTCTGTCTGTGGGAAACAAGTCAACACATCCCTTAGCACAATGATGTGTGTGAATGCATTATGTATTCTACAACAGAATCCCTGAGAAATCAAAGTCCTTATTCCAGATTTTAAAAGAATAATGACAAATTAAAGGGTATTTATGCTTTTATGTGTTATATTCTGTCAGTAATAACTCTGAGAAAAAGAAGGGAAAAAATGTGTCAACCCAAACCTGAACCAGTAAGTCAGCTTATAATCTTCATGACTACATAAGATAAGATATTTTAATAAACTGGATAATGGGAGTGAAAACTTGCATCTTGCATCTTTATTATTTTGTTCAGTGTTTTGAAGAACAATCTCTCAAACAAAGCGCACACATTGCACTTTCACATTCAAATTCCATTCTCACATCCAAAAGTCAAATCTAAAGAAATTCAGCAAGTAATCATGGCTGTTATCGTGGTGTGGACTCTTACTTTTTGACCATCTCTGACAGGCCTTCTTCATAAGATTCAATCCAACTAATACTGTTCCCCCATCCTGCAGGACAAAACAGCAATGCATCAGTGATTATGATAAGCTACTCCATGGTTCTATTATATTAACCAAATCACTTCATTAACAAGCACGATTCAAATGCAGGACTCGATTTGTGTATCTTGTGACACATGCTCATTGCTTTACATTCTGTAAGTCTTGAGATGGAAGCTACAGCTGCACATAGTTGAAAAAAAGAGGATCACCAACCTCTTGCAAGGGACTGCTGCTTCCCTCTCTTTTTTTTCTGATCTGCAGCACTGGCACAGATGCCAAGGAACAAAGCGAACAAGACCCAGCGAAGCATCACTTTCTTTCCTCTGAGACAACTGCGATGATAATTGGATATTCGATGAGAGTGAAAATCATTGAGAAGGTAATTTGAGAGACAATATTTGATCCACTGCAATCACAGAGCTTGCTCACAGCAGTCCTCAGCTACTCACCCAACAAGCTTGACAAGGCTGATATTTACAGTAAACGGCTGTATGTACAGTTCAGTAGAGACGGTTAAGATGCTATTTATATAAAATCTGCACTTTAATTTGAAAAATCTGCTACCACCTTATAATCATTTTTCTGAAAAAAGTAAGAGATAAGTAGGGATAAAACAATAAGGGATTTTATGCAGCACTTTAGCTATAAAAACATTATTTACATTTGGAAAGAAAATGTAATTTATAATTCAGGTGCACAAAGTAGTTGTCTTACCTTTACAGCACGAAGCAACAAGCATCTGAAGGCCAAACCCTTCGTTCATCTCTTTTGTTAAGTGTTTTTCTTTTAACTGAACTCCCCAAACAGGTATATCAAAGTTGTGTGCTATAAGAAGAAAATCACTCACTAGCAATTCAAACATATGTGTGAACATAGAGTTTGAATTGCTGGAATTAAGAATCAGATTGATACAGACTGATACTAAGCTGCTACCACTGAACCCCAAATTTTTAAACAGGGTTCTCATCATGAGTGTCATCTGTCTGTCTGTCTGTCTGTCTGTCTGTCTGTCTACCATTGATCTACCACAATTTGCCTTTGTTGGAGATTGTTAGTTGTTGCTATGGTCACAAGCCGTGCTTAGCAACCGTAGCCCTTGGCGCATGCGCAGTCTTCACTAATGTTGCACTGTGGGATTGCAGAATATTGACATAGCAACCAGGCGACAGAGCTACCAAGTTTGTTCACTCCATATTTGTTTTTTCTCTCTTTTCTACGTTTAGGATTCTTAGCTTTACTTTCAACTGCTGCCATGAATGGGGCAGTGGTCAAAAAGACCCAGGACACACTGGGGAAAGTGATAAAGAAACCGCCTCTCACGGAGAAACTGCTAAGCAAGCCGCCGTTTCGATACCTTCACGACATCTTCAGTGAGGTGAGCCTGATATGCTAACGTTAGCAAGGGCGCTAGTCTAAGTAGCACCGGGAGCACATATGAACACAACTTTTGCTCATATGTATCAAAAGGATCACGCCAACTGAACCTATGTCATTTAAAAACACAGACAAGCGAGTCGGTTAGCTGGCTAATATCATGTTAGCATATGCTAACGAAGAAAGTTAGCTAGCAACTTCGCAGTAACGTTACTGCCTCTGAGCTTTTCTCAATCCATCGATCTTTCTGCCGTTGTACGAATAAGGTTGGCCAAGTAGTTGAACCATTAAGGTCGACCGTCAGCCAAAGAAATAATTGCCAACGTCAACTAGCAATTAATTGTTAAGTTGTCTAACGTTAGTACATTGATACTGTAGGTTGTTTAATGTTAGTTAGCTAGCTAGCCGTGCACAGCGTCGTTTAGTTGCTAGGCACGACCTGAGTACACAGAGGGATCAAACCACTTGTGTCCACAATTAGTTAGCTAACTTAGTTAGCTAACTTTAGTCAGACGAGTTCACGTAAATTAAATTGATCTTGTTCTTCGAATTCAATCCGTCACGTTGGTATCACCGATGCTGATCCGCTTATTGCAGCTGGGCTGTTTGATAACACGACCTGCTAAGGGTTTGTGCTATTAAAGATCACTGTGTTATTTAGATGTAAACACCGATGTATAATTGTTCGTGGGTCATGTTCAAAGCTGCTTGCAAAGTGCAGGTTTGTCTGAGTCCCTCTTGATAGGCCTGATAGACTTAGTGATGGACTCCACAGTCAAATATCTGACTCTTTGGCTGTTGGTATCACTTTAGCAAGCCACAGCAGATGTTACTGTCAGGTCAGACCAGGGTGAGCTGTTAGCTACCTACTAATCTCAGGTATTTGAGGCGATCTGCTACACCACTCCATCAACATAAACACTAGTAGATAAAAATCTGAGTAGTAGGAGACTAGGTTACATGAATGAATTAGTTGTGGCACCAAAGTTAGGAATGCTACATAAAATAACAAAGGACACAATTAGCTATTATGGCCCATTCTGCTGTTTGCACCATACACCTATTTCTAATTTATAAGCAGTTGTAAGTGGAAATGTTTAATGTCAGAACAAAATCTAGTCTGATCTGTGCTATGGAACAGCGTTATCTCAGCTACATCTTATCTTCTTCATTACTAACTCACACACAAGAGAATCCTTTGACACTAGGGGTCAAGCACTGTAAAAATCTGTTTCACTTTTCAAAACAAATGTGAGATCTCATTTTCACTCTCCACCTATTAAGAAGTTTAATATTTCACTGCAAGTTCATGTATATTTGATAAAGGGAAGTGTGTCGGAATGTGTGACTCCTTTCCTCCGATTAGCAATGTGTTCATCAACTGAATTGCTTATCAAGTTTATACTCATGAACTGAAATATGAAGGGCACATTGTTATTTTCAAGCAATCATGAATGAACTACATACTGGGAAAAAGTGGATTCTAGAAATGAGGGATTGATGTACTTCTGCCATGTTAAAGTGATATAAGTGTGAAACTTTTATTTCTCACCACTTTCAGGTCATCAGGACCACTGGTTTTATGAAAGGCCTTTATGGAGAAAATGAAATGAAGTCTGATAATGTTAAGGTAAGTTGACCACACTCTGCCACTTGGTTAAACTTCTGTAACCTCTGGCCTCCTGATAAGCGATATCACTATTTTTTGGTTTTGGTTTCCCCCCTATTTTCAGTTGTTTTTGTTTGTGTGTGAATATGTGCTGTTATTGTGTCCTGAGTATTAGCCTTACTTGTGTATGAGATGATTGTTTGAGATCACCTGTGCGTAACATGGGGCAGTCTGAGGGCGTCTGTGTGGGAGTAACTCTACACGCTGCTTGTGTGACTTGCTGAGTGAGAGGATCTGGCAGGACATGACTAAGAGGGCCTGCCAAGGTGTCAGAACTCAAGTCTGCTGTTTGAGAGCTGACCCCAAATCAGTACTGGATAGAAAGATGCTAGACCTTGATAAATGTCTCTGTTCGAAACTAGATGCCTTGCAACAGGCAAGTTACTTTGAATAAATTAGTTTGTGGTTGATTAATTAAGAATTTAACATTGTTTAGTCATGCACTTGTGGAATTTATGAAAAGCTTATTGAAAAGTGTTTGGCTGTTATAACATGCCATTTAGAATGCTGAGCCAGTATGTGATTTTTCAATGTTATATTAGTAGGAATATATATAGTACCAATCACATGTGAATTGCATACTATGTGAAATATTGCATAATACAACACTGTTCTATACACCTGCATAGAAAAACCCACAATGCAATGCAGTTAGGTATGCACAGTATTGTCGGCACATTATTGGTATCGGCCATCAGCCAACCCACCAATATCCACCAATAAAATAAACCAATAAAATAATAGGCTGCCTTGAATTTAGGCAGCAGTCTGTAAAGCATGTGTAGCCCACTAATTTTTGAACATTTAATGTCAAAGATTACATGTTATTTCATTTGGGTTTAATTGCTGTACAGTTGTACAATTCACTTTTCACATGTTCCCTGTGAACAGAGTCTATGTTTACTTACTTTGTCACTTGTGAAATTGGCACAATTGGCCCTGGTTGTGGGTATTGTTGTTTGTTATATTTTTTTAGATAAGGAATGAATAATACATAATTGTAAGCTTTGTATTTTAAGCCTGCATTAGCTGGCTGCCAAACACAATAACAGCCGTCAATAAGAGTATACACATTAATACTGTATGTAAATTCCAATTCCACTACAGAAGAGACTTGATGATCACTGCAATTAGGCAAAGGGGAAAAATCTGATATAAAATATCGGCATATCTGATGTCAGCAAAAAATGCAGTATGATGCATCACTTAATGCAGTAGTGTCATGTTCTCCAGAACAACAGAAAAGCTTGTGCCCTAACTTGCCCAAGCTTTTTAGTTTTGCCTCTTTCCAAACAAAAAGTATTTAAGACAAGGACTTTGGTCATTGGTGTGTACTCATTCCTATTTGAATTCAATTTTCAATGTGCACTCACAAACATCATATTTCTAGAGATCATACTGTTGTGTATTGTTTTCATCTATTATCTGAAAGGCATATCGTTCTTAATCAATTACATGCCTTCCTTTATCTCTCTTTTTTAAATTATTCATGTAATTAATTGTCTAGAGAGAGCAAGAGCACATCACTCATTATACATGTCATAAGTAAAGGGATCAACACTGCAACGGCCTATTATCAGATATTTCACAGAAGGTTTGGCATGGTGGTTGGACCAGCTCCTTATGTTACACAGTTGGCAAGCTTCTCAGACACGGCAGGCTAATAGACTAGAAGCACCGCTTAGCCAGGTCACTTATCTGGAATAGGGTCTGTTTTATTTACATGCATTCAGGAATGCAAGAATTAAATCAAAGAAGAGGAGGATATTTTTTTATCTTCATTTTGTTTAGGCAATACTTCTTATAAATCCAGGGTACTAATTAAAATAGCCTGGTCAAGAAACGTCAACTGTGCATGACTCTGCACACTATGTAGAATGTCTGGAATAACGTGTCAAACTCTATTCACATCTCAGGGGCTTCTTTTTTCTAAACTGTGTTGGAAATAATTCCAATTAGAGTTCCTCCTCCTTTCACAACCACATCTCTATCTCTTCTATGCAGTCTCCTGTTCACCACAGCATCTTTTTCTTTCTAGGATAAGGACTCTAAGATAGCCTTCCTCCAGAAAGCGATAGATGTCGTGATGCTGGTGAGCGGTGAGCCCCTTGCGGCGAAGCCAGCACGCATTGTGGCCGGCCATGAGCCTGAGAAAACCAACGAGCTGCTGCAGGCCATTGCCAAGTGCTGCAGCAACAAGGTCTGTGTTCCAGAGATCACACACGCACAAACACACACACGTACACACACACTGAAAAGCTGAATGGGAAACTGAAAACGCTCACTCTCCAATTCTGCAATGTGTCCAATGTGTCATTTATGTTATTGTCTATGCTAGAGAAACAAATATAGTTCTGGAACTACACAAAAAGAAGATTCAGTCTGTGTTATGTTTCACATCAAAATATTGTACTCTTGGGAAAATTGTCTGTCTTCCTCAGGGAGAACTTTGAAATATTTTAATTGAACCCTGGAGATGGAGTGTAAACAGCTAGCTGTGCCTGGGGGATAGTTGTTCTTTAAACAGTATTTAGATTACATGTCATCTAGAATGTATGTATTCCTCTCAGATCTTATTCACAGAGTTTGCTGTTTCTTAAACAAATCTGTTTCTTAAAGAAGATTTACCATTACTTTACATTGTACATACAATGTGTTGAATTGTTGACTACATCACCATCCATTGGAGAAATGGTGCCACACCTTACTGCCCATTCCAGCTTTTCAGCCACATTAGATAGAGGAAAGAACATTTTGTTGATTATGTGATGATGACATTACTTCGAAATCACCTCAAGCATTGTTTTCTGCTTGTGTTCTGTAAATAAAAATATGTTAATTGTTCAGTGCATATTGGACAACATATACACTAATACTGATAGGTACCGATGTGATTTACAGATGTCCAGTGACGATGCAGTGAAGCGAGTACTTTCAGGAGAAAAGGTGGAAATAAAGACCAAGGCCAGCACCTCCAGGTCCCAGGACAAGGAAAATAGGGAGGGACGTGAACGTCATCAGGATAGAGAGGTGAGAGTTCTCAGCCCACTCCAATAATGGAATTACACACTGCTCCATTCTACACTTGATGTGAAACATATTGTCTCTGCTATGATTTAGCATTGCAAGCTGCAGGCTCAGGTAGCCATGGCTTAAATCCCTGCCTTATCTGTTGACATGAACTATTCCAGGAGAAGAAAAAGATTACAGAGCGCAGTGGGAGCCGGGATCAGAAGGACCCAGACCAGCCCAAAGAGCAGGAGAGCCGACGCAGAGATGGGGAGAAAGACCACCACCGTGACAGGGAGCGATCTGACAAGCACCGCCGCAGTGAACAGGAGCACCACGCTAAAGAGCGTGACAAAGACAAGAGCCGCGACAGGGAGCGAGACAAGGATAAGGACAAAGGACGAGTCAAAGACAAAGATAAGGAGAAGGACAGAGAGAGGGATAGAGAAAGGGATAAGGACAAGGAGAGAGACAAAGGTAGAGAAAAGACAAGAGATAGAGATTCTCAAGGAGACCGGGACAGAGACAAGGAAAAAAGAAGAGAGAGAGAGCGGGAGAAAGACAGAGAGAGACACAAGGAGGGGGAAGAGAGGAACACAAGTGGAAACAGCGGCAATAGAAAGGTCTGTCCCTTACAACACACATCTTAAATTAAATGTTAGCAAAGAATGCCATTGTTTACATTATATCTTCGTACTTAGGACAGAGTATCAGAAGAATCACAGCAAAAACCCAGCCCTGAACTGAGCAAAACAGCCAAACCTGTGCCAGCGGTAAGTTCTATCTTTTGGCAGAACTTTTGCACATTATATGTCTATCATTTGGTCCATTGGATATTCTCATCTGCAATCACGGTGTGGCAGAGCATCCTGTATGTCAAGTCAGTCAATGGAAGAAGCTGGTCACAGATTTCACATGTTACTTGGAAATGAAACACATTTATGCACCTTGTAAAAAATTCAAACTATTTCTCTATATTTTTTATGTTGTGTCTATTCTTTCTGCAAGGAACCAAAATCAGATGATGAGGTATTCAACCATGAATGGAACAATGAGTAGAACATCACAGCTAGACAGTATATTGCATTTTTGTTATAGATCACAGGCTGTATAAAAGAAGTGGACGTAGTCTTTAGGTCTGAAAATTTAAGCCAAGTAAAAGGTGCATTCTCCGTCAGATTGTATGGAAGTCTATGACAAAATTATCCTACTTCCCACTTGATTGAATTCCATGAATAAGTGCTTTGGTAATGTGTTTATGGTCTCAATTTCTAGTTTCAAGTCTTCTTCAATACAGCATTATGTTTATTTTGTAAAGTATGGTCCCATTTAGAGTAATATAGACTATAAAGCAGCATGCTTGAAAAGGTGGCTACATTGTGATTGACAAGTCGCTCCCAAGCTGACCTGCCAGTCAGGATGGAGGTGTAGCAATGAGTATTCATAGCACTGTGTACATTTACATAACTGAATTATGCACTTTTACTTTGTTTGCAGAAACTTCACACAGTGCAGTCAGGTTGTCGATATAGCTGGTTGGCATCTGTCCTTAGGTTCTAAGTCAGACCCATCCTCTCATCCAAATAAAGTGACTTTTGGCTCCAAAGAAAATCCAATTTGAAACCAAAGATGGTGGTGGCCAATTATAGTCCACAAACCAATGGATGTTGTCATGGTGGCTACTTCCACTTCTTATGGTTAGAATGTAGTGACTATAGCAATGGCCTTGGGGCAGCTAGCTACTTGGTTTAGCGTTAGTTTGGGATTTAGTGTATAGCAGACAAATTAGGTTTTATTTCCTCTAATTATCTGTATAATTGATACATGTGACTATGTTCTTTATCTGTGCAGCCTGCAGAAGCAGTTGAGAACCAGGTAAGAACTTGTTGTAAAACTCTAAATTTTTCTCATTACCAGATTTGCTATATTAAAGGATGTTCTTACACCCCTTCATTCAGTTCCAATGCTTTTATAATCTTCAGGGTATATTGGTCAGAATTGTATATTATATTTTTTTCTGATGTCTGATCAAGTATGTTTGCTGGTATGAGATTCAACAGTGCTGTATGTTAAACCTGCAACTGCAGCTCCCTCTTCTTGGCGTAAATGTTGTACTTTGCATGGGTTAGGGTTAGGTCTCTCTGTATGCAGGGTTTAAAAGCACTATACCTAGTACAGTACCTAATGGCTCTATACCCCAGTTGCTTTTGTGTCTAACCAAAGGCAATGATGAATGAAAATGAAGGGTTTGCAAAATAGAGAGATATACCTGATAAGGCTTCTCTCAATTATCATAACAGGTAGTGAAATCGTTGCTTTTCAGTGCTTATTGTTAAGTTGTATCCTCTTCCTGCCTGTTTTTGCTCCTCTCACAGCCTGATAGTCCCGCTAGAATACCTCGGCCTTCTTCTGCCAAAGGACAGAGACGGAGACCCAAAATTGGAGGTCAAGGTAATCCCTTCCCAACTCTTTCTCCCCTTGCACAATTTTTTTAATCACCTGCACAAATGAGGCGTATCTCACATAGTTAATACAGATCAGTCTAAAATAACAGCACTTTAATCATTGACAGAAGGTCTCTTTAGTACATCAAATTTGATTTTACAGTTGACGGCTTTGTGTTTGCACAAATCATTGAATAGTTTCCCTCAGTGGGAGGTTGGAGTGACTCATCAGGATTACTGTTGGCAGAAGCAATGAAAGCTTCATAACATTGACATTAAGAAAAACTTCCAAACCCATTTTCCTAAAAAGTATTACAAAAGATACACAGCCTATTGGCCCATCTGTTTTTTATACTCTATACTTGTGTGTTGCATTGCTCCATAATCACATTTATAGTTGTAAATGAAAGGAAACGAACCATGCCTTTTCTTTTTCTGCTCTCCAACAGATGAATCAGACAGTGAAGGAGGTACGTTTTCTCTATTTCATCTCTCTTGTGCAATTGCATGCAAAAGGAATATAAAGATTTCTAACATTCACAAGACTTGTCCATGTGGAAATGATGTCAACATGAGAACGTAAGTTAAAAAATGGGAAAAGAGACTAGTGAAAGTTATCACTCCCATAAATAAACAAAATAACCCATATTTGGTTATGACTTTTATCTTGGCACCCTACTACCTTTGTACTGAAAGCACAAGGCATGAAATCAATGATCCTCTAATTTGACTCAGACATGGCAAAGAAGTGTATTCCCCAAATTGTGAGTGCTCCTTCAAGTTCAGGCTTCAGTTGTTCTGGGCAATGCTGGACTTTGTTAAAGTATCCTATACAAGTCAGTGAAGTTTATTTTTCGAGTCCAATATCAGATAGAATGTCTAAACAGCTTTATAGATTTATAGTCGCAACGGTTCCTGCTCAGCTCAAACTCTCCTTGAAGACATGAAAAAACACCTCAAAGAAGTCCTGGCACAGAAGGAAGGAAGAATTCTCAGGAGAAGCAAAACAAAAAGATAAAATCTATTTATGTCGTATCTTTATTCCTCCCATAAATCCCAAATCTCCTCTTCAGATTTGAAAGTACGTAATGGGGTGTGTGAAGTGTTAGAAGGAACACTTAAAAATCAGCCTTGACATTGGTTGGAAGTCAATATAAGGAGGCCATGGGTATTGTAATATGTAGAATTTGCATGTCTTTTTGCCACACTGTTTTCAACCAGCTGTAGCATCTAAGCCAGAGGAAAGAGACATTGATATGTACTTGTTAAAAGCTTTGTACTTAAATGTCAGCCTCTACCAAGCTAAGGAGAGGTTCAATCCAAGCTAACTACGAGACATTGCTGCCCCTTTGCAGACGGAGATGCTCCTTTAGCCCAGAGACCCAACCCTCAGGAAAATGGAGACACTGCAGTGCCAGCAGACATGGCCTCCAGGTCTGTACAGTCAACACTAAACCTGCACTCAGTTTGCTGAGGTTCTCTACAGGGTACTGTTAAAAAAATGACTTATGAAACAGTTCCTATCAACGGTTTGTCACAATAATAAGAACATTTCACTTTCACTATTTCAGCTGCACTTTTATCTGTCAAATATGCATATACCAGGCTCAACACAACAACTAGCCATTTCATAAATAAAACATTCATGAAGCTTATGATGTTTTTTGTTGAATGATGAGATTTATTTATTTAAAATAAGCATAATTTTTGCTTTGTTCCAGGCTCTCATCCAGAGTCCGTTTCAGTAGGTTACACAGTTGAATAATTGCCTTTTAATTTTGATATTTCGAATGTTCTGCACTTCAACTGACTAATCAGTGACTATTGATTGGCTGGGCAGCTCCATTACAGTGTTCTACGGTTATTTATATTGTGAATGTTTATTGTTCAAAGCAGCAATTATCCTCCTGAAACTGAATGACTCAGTGCAGCTGACACAAAGTAGACATTTGGCTAATCACAGGGAGCTGTTAACAGCTTGTCAAAGAAAAAAAATAACACAGCTTGTGAAACAAATTCAGAGTTACTTGTATAAATGCTAACATATTTACTTCTGAAACGGTTAGTTTGTCATCTTATTTCAGTAATAAGTATAATCCTTTCGATCTACAGCAACAGGCGATTACCACGGCCCAGCAGCGCTCGGCCAGCACCTCCCCGAGTCAAGAAACAGGACAGTTACTCTGATGTGACCCCAGCTGAGAGGTGACTTTACAGAACATTTCTTTAATGCCATTAACCTCTTTGTGAAAACATTCTTACTGTGAACACAAGTCTCTGCCCGTGGGAGAGATGGATCACTTCTAACATCATTAGACAGTGTTTGTGAATTTATAATAAGTGAAGCAGGACTAACCAGTCAACAGTCACATTGTCTACAAGATGACACACACCTCTCCTCACAGTATATCCAAGTTTTCAGTTAGAAATGAGTCAAGTCCTTTGTCTTTCAGGCTTTCCAGTGCCAAGCCCTCAGCACCAGTTATCATGGATGGAAAGAGGCTGTCTGAGGATGAGGAGGATGAAGATGAGCAATTTCTTGTGGAGGAGGCAGTCCCTGCACCTTCAGATGCTCCTGAGATGGACGTGGTAAGTGGCTTGAAGAGCGAGTTGTTTGGATACAATGATAAATACATTGGTTAGTTACCTGCTATTTTCTTTCCATTACAGGGAACTGCACAAGATCTCGACAGTGAAGACAAACATGGTACATGGTCACATTTGTTTTTGCATTTATTTCTTACTTTGGAATACATTTTCTCCTGATATTCTACTTGCTGAATTTAGCCCCTTTGTGCTTTGAGGAAACAGATCTTTCACTATTTGTCTAATTTTCCCTCTCACTATAGGGGGCCTTGTGAAAAAAATCCTTGAGACCAAGAAAGACTACGAATCGTCCCCATCGTCCCCCAAATCTAAAGAACAGGTATGTGCAGTTATAGTAGTAGTTCTTCTGCTTTTCCACTAGAGGGCAGTATCATTCAACTCATCCTTATCAGTGACTCAGCTCATGTTAAAGCTCACCATCCGTTCTATCAGCCATTCTTTCTAGAAGGTTTGCTCTACAGGGCAAATGTTTAAACCGCAGTGAACGGCCCAGTGCAACACTGGTTATTATCAAAAGAAAGATATAAACAAATGGAGCAGAGAGGTGTAATTGCAGCGCCTTGTGACCACAAAAATGTTCCCCTTTAGTGAGGCTGAGGGGCTAATAACCAGACAAGCAAGTATGGCCTCTAACAGACCACACATAATGGTACACACATCAAGATGTCTGGAGCAAAATGAGCTTGTTTTCTGGAGTTGCTCAATATCTTAGGTATGATAATTTTTTTGATTACCGACTTCTCTGTTCTTTGTACTGTGTTTCAGTTTTAGCTTTCAGAGCAGTCCTATTCTGAAATCTTTCTTCTTGTGTGAACTTATAGTTTATTCCAGAAAACAGAAAACCAGTTTTGCCAAAACGTCCTCCATTGAAACTCCAATGCACACAGTTGGCAGCTTTCTCCCTTCTTCTCATCTTCTCTTTGATTTAGAGTTCACATAAGACACGATAAACCTTTTTTTCCTCAAGGTGATGCATTACTGCTGTTGCTCATGCGTTCCCCTCTGTCAGCTTATTTATCAGCCAGAGAGAGAGCTGTCTTTCATCATTATTTGGAGTGTGAATCAGTGTGAAGCTTACAGTTTGGTCTGTAGTCCATGGTGTGAGGTGGCGTACGCTGTCTGCTTTGGGTGGTCCTCTTCACTGAAGCATACTCACCCGGCATCCCGTCCTAGCTGACCACCCTGACTCTGATGGATGCACTGTTTTGAACTGTCACTCGTGCATAAAGGCCCCCGATCTATCCCCTCCTCACCGCAGCCTCAGACATCATCCCTCGTAACTGACACCTGAAGTTGTCTCAGCTTAGCCACCAGCAAACTGAAATAACTTGACAGGAATTTGTAGGCCCAACTTTTCATGCCTTATTATCGATTTTACACATCTCAACCCACTTTAACGTTTTTCTTAAAAACAGGATTCCTACAGTCAGAGTTTGCACAATGCTTCATTTTAACCATTGTGGTTTCAATGTTAAGAATATGCTTGAATTTGAATATACTCTTTGGAAAAAAAAACAGAAAAACAAACCCATATTTGTTTGTTGTCACCTGGCATTTCCCTGATCATCTGTCTGGAAATTTACAAGTAATAAGTAGTCAGGAGCAAAATTTGCAATCAATTTTAATATAAGCAGGTAAAATTTAAAAAAAGGTGTCATATTGAGTACTTTGGGTATAAGTTCATGCTGGAAATGTTATTTTTAGCAATGACATTTCAAGTAATATTGGCTGTGATTATAAAGTCTCACAGTTGTAAGGTTGTTGTTAAGGTACCTTGAAAGTGCTTGAATGTTACTCTTAATAAGTTGTATGAACCCTGTAAAAAAGAAAATGCAAGCTTAACATACATACACAGTCCCATACACACAGGCAGGAGCTCTTTGTGTAACACGATCATTGCCTTGTAGAGTTTATCCTAATTTTCCTAATGCAGCCTGCTCAGTTTTCAGACCATTTCAGAGCATCCTGTATGGTCTGCACAGGCAGCTTATAACAGGTATGTCTGCACATAGGACCTGTTCAGTCCACCCCTCCATCATTATTGGCCTTGCCTCGTCAGCTGTATAAAGAACTATAATGACTTCCTTCCTGACATGAAAGGGTGGAGAGGTCAGCTTAATGGAGTCGCTTTTTTTCTTGTAATCACGGTAAAAACACGCAGGGTCAAAAATGTAAATATTGAGCTTCCTCATTCTATGTGGTATGACGGGTTTGAAATTTCAGCTGCCGCTATTCATTTTCCTAAATGCTGGTGTTTATCATAACACTGCATCTGAATGAGTCACAAACCACCCTGATTTAAAATCCGACATCATGTTCAGCTAAAAAAATGTTGGCCTTTGAAACATTTTATTTATTTTATGAAAGTCCAGCCTATATATTATTACCCCCATTGTAATTTATGTTCTTTGTCATTTCTGAGTTAATTTAGCTATTGTGAGTGCCATGCCTAGCTGCCCCATTGCGGTTCTGATGTAAATAAATGGAATTCTTAAACAGTCACATGATTGTATTTGCCATGTCCCACCACAGTGTGTGTGACTGAAGAATTTGCTGTATATTTATGGGGATGCCCTTCCTCGTGACCCCTCTGCAGAATTGTATATTATTCCAAGATAGTTCTCTTTTTATTTAGACAGAATCTACCCCTTGCAGCAGCTGCGTTTTCATAAGAATTTTTTGTGTACTCTTTTCCCCCTTTTCTTTACCCCCATCAAATTAGCCTTGATGAAGGTTTGTAATGTATAAATAAACCCTGTGGCATACAAATGGATGGCTGTTGAGTGAGAGTCACGGAGGAGAAGGGCCAGAATACTCTCTGCAGAATTGTCAAGAAAATAAATACTCCTCTCTGCAGACCTCTGTGTCTTTATAAACATCCAGCGTTTTTTGTGGAAACACAAGGAAATGGCCCTGTGGCATTCCATTAGTCATATTACTTTTGTAGAGGTCATATTGACTTGGTAGAGGCATTTGGTCCGGTTAATGAGGAGTACCTACCTGAAGCACCCACAATGTGTTATCAGACCACCTTGATAGATCAAAAGTCCTTCCAATCCTTCAAAAGGGCGTACTCTCTCTTAAATGATAAGCCACCTTTTTTTTTTTAAATACAGTTTCCATTTTGGGTTACTGCAGTGGTCCCTTTGGAAGTTTCCTTTCAGTTCACCCCGTAGCCCACGGTGGTGATCTCAGTTGTCTCCCCAAGGGGCTACAGTGACCCTGCAACAACATCCTGTAACCTCAGTGGCCGTAAGCTTTTCTCCTCACCTCACTGACTTCAAGTTATTTTTATGATCTAGCTTAGACTTTTCAATGGCCTTCTATGAAAAATCGCAAGAAAGCCCATAAACAACAACCAGAGCCAATTCTCATTCTATGCTTCACTCCCTGGCTCACCTCTGATTTTCTACAGGAACACATTGTAAAAACCATTGGGATGCGCATGAATGTTTTTAAATGATCACCAGTAGCCAGCAGAACTGTTCCCAGAAGCTCTCAAGCTGTTGCATGTGTTCTTCAATCATTTAAACATCCTTTCGCAAATCCTTTTTTTTCTTGTTTACGTCCGTGCTGATAAAAGAGCACCTGAGAGTTCACCTAACTTTATAAAGAATGACTTGTGCAACTAGTATCTGAGCTTGATTTACCAGAACTTTCTTTAATTCAACTTTAACAAAGTCTTGAAAGTTTGGAAAAGGCTGGATTTTAACCATTATGTTTTCAAGGTTAGTAACATACGTAATTTAAGTATACACCATAAAAGAATACTCAAAATAGATTTTCAATATAATCTTGTGTTCAATTGGAGTGCTTGAATGTTACTTCAAAGGCTGTACAGGCCCTAAATTGATTCAACTAGATTGTCTGCAAAGAAGCTCCAATAAGGGGTCATTTTATTTATTTCTCATTCTCCTGTTTAGACCAAAGCGGAGCTGATTAATGAACATTACTGAATGAATGAAGCTTGTCTCCTTTTGATGGAAGCTAATGTCTGGCTGTCAGTTAATGTCTAAATGATTGTTTTCCCAGCTAATGATACCCAAGAGGTTGTTTCACCGTGACAGATTCTATGCATTACCTCCGTTTTTCCTGTCAAAGCAGACTGTGGAATGTCTTCCTCTTTATTCAGAAAATCCCCGTAAGCTGTCCATAAATCAAATATTTGCACGCGTTTCCTAATTAAGCTGATTAGGAATGTGATGACTGGGTGAATTCCATAGTAGTGTACTTTGCAGTGTTACAATATGTCCATGATATTTCAATTCTGTTATACCTGCTTTGAAGGAGACCGAAGAGTTTGTAGTTAAAATGATAGATTTCAATTCAACAAGTATTTTGCTGTCCAACAACATAAATAGTGATGAGAAAGACAAAGAGCATAGCCTGGTACTCTAAAAAGTATGTTCCCATACAATTAAAACTGAAACTGAATTGTCAATAATATTTTCAGTGAAATGTATAGTCTGCTGTATTATGTTTGTTTTTTTACACTTCATAAATGCACTTTTAATTGAAGTCCTCGTAACTCTTTGTAAGGAGACGTCTGGGGTGAATGTGTCAAACAAAAATTTGCACTTTTAACCAATAGACTGCTGTTGGTGTCCCATGTGTAACCAATGTTTACTTGTTTACACATAGGTTGGAATGCTGTTTAAAACTTTTCAGTGTAAACATAAAATATATTGTCTTTATACAGTTTTCGATTGAATAGATGTTAGAAAGGATTTGCTAATTATTGCAATCTGTTTCATTTAGGTTTCAGACAACATATCAGCTTTTTTGGAAACAAGCTTGTCAACCATGATCTTTTCCTAAACCTAACCAAGTAGTTTGCTTTCAAGTCACAACATTAACTGTGTTCAAGACTGCAACCAGAATGTTTCCCTCAAAATCAGTGGTGTGCAAATTAAGCTTCATGAACTATCTTCTTTATTTTCTGGGACACATAGATGCCTAGAGGAATGCTTTGTAACTATGCTTTCAGCCCTCTGTTGAACAGAGAGCATCATCTATTGGGATCAGAATATAAAACAAATAGTTCATGAGGCTTTATTTGCACATCACTTCTCAATTGAGCATCCAGTTGAATTGTATGGGAAGGCAAGCATTGTTTAAAACTCTTTAAACCGAGTCCACCTGCCCCTCCAAGCACCAGCCAGCCGGCTGTGTCTTCCCTGTTTGCCTGGAGCTTTCATCACTGTCTGAGATAATGGGAAAACCTGCCCTGTCTCCGCCCCTTCCTCCTCTCTCACCTCCTACTCCTCTGCGGTCACCACGTCTAAATATTGTTCTGTGATCTGGGTGAGAAAAAGGAAAACTAGGAGCACACAGGTCTCGTAGACCCCGACAGAGACCTCCATAAAGCTGTGATTTATATCCACCTGGACAGAGTGCACACGAACCAGGGGTCATGTTTTCACGCCAAGTTTTTTATTTTCCAACAGAGAAGGAGAGGAGGGGGGGCGGGGTAGCAAGGGGACGGCAAATAGAGTGAAGCCATGGGTCCTGTCTGGGCCGCGCAGACCAAACCGCAGCCAGGCAGGCCGAATGAGCCGTAGAGTGTTTGTCTAGCTGCAGGGTTCACAGCGCCCAGTGGAAAGCCACCCACCTTGTTAGGGGACTGCTGGGCCAAGGCGTTTCAAACCCTCACACTCTCGGAGCGCCACAAATAGGTAACAAAGAGTGAGGCTGTCAGAAATTTGTACTTGCTTCCTGTAAAGATGGCAAACACTGATGTTTGATGTCATTACTGCAGTGTGGTCTTGTCTAGTCAAGCTGTCTTTTCAAATTGTAATTACTGAACTGTTTGGTTTGTTTTAAGAGATGGCTTGATAAGGTGAATGCTGTGCGTGCCAGCTATGCCAATCATACGTGACAGACTGTGTGTTTTGAAGAGGAAGCTGTCATGTAGTTTACACACTGTCGCAAATATGATTCCCACTGCAGGTGCTCCCATCTGTGAAGCCAAATAGTATAAATTGGGCCAAGAGTTGAACTTGAAAGGAGGCATAAGTGTAGTAGTTGTTACTCAATACTGTAGTAAAATAACCCCGCTGCCACAGCCTGTTACTAAAATAAACAAGACTTAAAGACCAAGAGCGTGGAGGGGCTGTGTGTGTCCACTGTATGCTTCCCCTGAACCTCTGCCTGGTGTGTGTGTGTGTGTGTGTGGCTGTAGGGTTGCAATACTGAGTGCTTTTGCATTACACACACACACACTCAGAGGCCTTGTGAAGCCCAGCTGAGCAAACATCCTTGGATTTGCTCCCTGCCAAGCGAGGTCCTTCCCTGATACCTTCCCCTCCTTTTCTGCCATCGAGGGACTGAGTGTAATAACTGAGTGAACCCCCCCAACCACACACACCATACACTGGAGGCCTTCATCAACCAGTCCCCCAACTTTGGCCAACACAATTCTGCTGCTCGTTTGATCTTTATATATACAGCTAGGTTGGTAGAATTCCTGCCTAACATTTTTAGCCTTGAAATCCTAAACCACTAAATGCAGCCTTGCTCTGGTTCTGGGCATTTGAGACTTTGCTGGCAAAGGTAGAATTCCTAAAGAGGGTTTATTATGTTTTGGTCTAGGGACACACAAGTGATTTTGTGTGTGTTCATACAGCTGTTTGATTCAGTGTTTAGTTTAAACATTTATAGTTTCTTTCTGTGCCCGTTAAGGCTTGGATCTAGAAAAACCTGCATATGAAATGTAATGAATCATTCCTTGCATACCAACATGTATATTCCATGAATTTTATCTTGGTTCATACCCTTTATAAGTTGACTCTCATTCTCTCCTCTCACCTCACCTGTTGTACTCACCACGTCCACTTCCAGGTCGTGTCTGAAGCAGCACGTAAGAAAGAGCGGGACATGGTGACGCGGGAGATAGAGCGGCTCCGCTCCTCCATCCAGACGGTGTGCCGCAGCACTCTGCCTTTGGGTAAGATCATGGACTACATACAGGAGGACATGGACGCCATGCAGGCTGAACTGCACACCTGGCGGCGGGAGAACAAAGAGCACGCACAGGCCCTGCTGCAGGAGCAGAGGTGGGGTTGGCACAGACACAACACACTTTCTCATGCAAGATGCTAGATTATATCATATTTCATTTACTGATTCCAGCACTTCATATCCAATCCTTCCTCCAAAATATTGTGTTTTGGTTGCTTGCTCAGGGAGATCAGCACTACCTGAACAATTTCTCTTCAGCTTTCATCATTTTCTTTTAAAACAAAGGTCATTTTACATATTGTGTATCATATGTTGTCATACTTCTTTATCTTACATTGGAAGGGATAAGAGACCCAGATTTGGCTGCTCTGTTACTGTATTTGCTGCTCACAGTGGACAACTCGTCAACCTGTTTTTATATTATTCATGCAACCAATTAATCATCCCTTCTGTGTTTTTGTATGTGCGTGCTATAGGGCCACAGACAGGGCAGTGGAGCCTCTTAAGTCAGAACTAGCTGAGCTGGAGCAGCTGATCAAGGACCAGCAGGACAAGATTTGTGCTGTAAGGTCCAACATACTGAAGAATGAAGAGAAGATCCAGAAGATGGTGACCGGAATCAACTTCTCCTCCAGAACCTGAAGGGAGAGAAAAAGGTCTGCATACATAAAACGATTTTTAAAAATGCACTGAAGATTTAAGGATGAACCGTGTCTCGCTGAGAATAATGGTAAGACCATTTCTCTTGGAGACGATGTGGGATGGGACCAAACACTGCACTTTTTGTCAGAGGAGGCGGACCCAAACATATCAGACACCATCAGTCAGATATTAGTAGATAAAAGCACCATATGGTGGTTTGGAAGTCTGACTAACATCTGCTATGACTGACAGATAAGTAAATAAAAATATCTTCCTGTTCTGCACGCTGACCTTACCCAATGTGTTAATGGTGCCTTTGTGGAATGAGCCAGTCCAATGTTACTTGGACTATTTAATGCTGGTTGAGTTATCAGAAGCCCTATATATTCTAAAATGTATAATAAATAACATGAGCATTGTACTTGCTATACACTCAACAGTACCTGGACCAAATTACATATATTTTTGTTTTTTAATTAACTTAGGGAAAAACTAAAACAAAAAAACAAAACAGTTTTCCTTCTCATTTAGTTTTTTTTTTCATTGCATCACTTCTTACTATTCCTGGATGTAAGGACTTTGGATTTAGCACGTGCAGGTGGATTGGAGTAATAAGCAGGCTTGTGATCTGCAGCTTGTAGGGAGAAATTGAGGACTTGTGTGGGGAGTCCTGACGGCCTAATTGATTGGAATGCAAGTTACTTGTGAAAACGTGATACTTTTCTTCAAGCTTCCACCTTCAAGCTACCTTCCCTAAAAACTAATAATAATTTAGGCTGTTTTCCTGTGCTTACAACAACCTTTGTCCATAGTGTATAAACCAGTAATCAGTTGATCTATTCCACTTTTGAAGCACTGCTGCACTTTGATTAGAGTGATTAGGAGAGATGTAGAAAAGCTTTTTAGAAGTAGTGTTACGGTTCTTACTTGTGTCTCTTTTACTTATCTTGTTAAACATAACATAGTTACACTCATTTATTGTATTTCAGGGAACTGTAAGCATATATCTATTCTCTCTGCAGTGAGCAAACAGGACAGTCACCACCCTGGAGAGCCCTCCACCCTTTGTACTGTAAGATTTGCCAAACTGTTTCTTTTCTGGGATTGAGACAATGTTTGGTCAGATGGCAACTTCTTTTGTAAACTTCCATTATTTCTAAGTTAAAACGATATGAGAATAATATTTTAAAACTTGCTTTTGTGACTTTGAGAAATGTGCTTTACAGATGTAGCTAGAAGGAAAATATGAAGCAATACGAGGCTGATAATTGCAGCAGGAGATTGGATAATAGAGATGTGAGACTGAAAGTAATAACGCTCTTAGTTTTCCTTAGATGTCCACTAATGGCATTTCACTGTAGTCCATGTGTGAATGAAATACAAGTCAGAAAACAAAAGCATGAATAGTGGCCTATCTCACTCTGAATGAAATGCAGTTAACATATTAAAAGAAATAGTAGCAATGTCATTTTACATTGCTGTTATTACTTGTACAAGTGCAGTTGCTACCTCTGTTAGTTTTACTGCAGATACAGGCTGCCAGTGTTTACACATTATTAAAAAAAACAACTCTGTTGATGAATTAAATGTTTTTTATAATGCCCAGATGTCCAGAAGTGAAAATGCTGACCATACAAACTGTAGCAAGACCCTCTTTTTCGTGCACAGACCCCCAAAGCTTTTCTTCTTCCACCGTTTCATAAGACGGATATATCACATTGTTCATGAGCATCATTGGCTACAAAACAAAAAGCAAAATTACTTTTCTTTTAAAAAACGACATCAATTCAGTGGAAAATATCTATATTCAGTCTGTTAAAATTACGTTCCCATACAAAGAAAATGCACAGACAACTTTGCAAAGGAAATACTTTTTTTCAGAGATTGCGTTCTGATTATGATGTATCATAAATGCATTTGTAATAAAGGTCCAACTTAATGCAAATTACCTAATAAACTTTTTTTAACCAGTTGCATAACAAACATACTTTAACCCAAACCATGTTTTCCTTAACCCAAAAGTTTAGTATAAGTTCACAATGTAAACTATGTTTAATCTAGGAGAAAAATAAAAGTTTCCTTTGTTTGTGAACGTAATTTTAAGTAGACAGGATTGCTATACTATTATTATTATGCTCTTCATTTGACTGATCTTTGTGAGAGTTATTCACAATGATGACTCAACAATTAAAATCTACTCTCATTTAGTCTGATTTTACTCCATTTTCACATCAGTATTATATTCAACCCATCAGATATATTGCAACCTATTGAAAAGTCAAATGTCAGAAGCTCACCAACAAAACATAAGAACCTGTATGTTCATATGTCTTATAATAAGAAAGGGCAATTTACACTGTAAACTACTTGTATCATATCATCTGTTTCTCTTTAAACTGTACATTATGTATATGTGGAGATTGTATCATAGTTCAAATGATTATATAATTTTGTAGTGGAGTGAAATAAATGTTTTCATTGCAATAAATATTTGTTTCCTCTTGTTTTTAAGAGTCGGTGGAGAGAAGTGGCATGCTGGGAGTAGTTAAGAGACTCAAAGTGAAGTTGGCCTTATAATGGAAACTTAATGAGAGGTCTGGATTGCTCCGGTTACATTATGAGCGAAATGATAAATGACTCTGGTTTGTGATTCTGACGAGTTCATGTGAAGCCTTTGTGGCGTCTGGCTCGGCCAAGTCACACTCTCAAAGAGACTTGTTCTTTTGAAGCCCAGTCCGACACGACACAAGTAAAACATTTAACTTTCTTTTTAAGACCCTCAAGTAACTTTTCTCTGGCAAGCCAAGAAACAGCTGCAACACACAAAGCATATTAGGAAGCCGCCTTAACAGCTATTAAGAAAGATTTGGACAGAGCGTTTGTGATGCAAGTCTGAGATTGATCTGAAAGCCCCCCGAGCAGAAGGCATGGACAAAAGACGCTGGCCCCCGTCTCAACAGGTGGATTAAGATAAGACTAGAGCGCAGTCTAAGGAAGGGACAGCTCCATTGGCCATCTGTATTCCCCTTTTAACTGGGCTTCCACAAAGAAGAATTGACTTCAGATATGACTGCCTCTTTACTCTTAAAGAAAGCCTCAGTTGATTTTTCCCTTCAAATCTGACAATGGATCATGCTGCTAAAGACCTTTCACTACCCACTAATCCTTATGTTAGCCCCAATCACTTTAACTTTAGTTCTGATAACCAACTCAGCTTTGTGTGGAAAAAACACATGGCCAGGGTTTGGGGTGGTCAAATAACCTCTCCAATCAGACTTTATTTATATTCTGCTTTAATGAAATCACTGTTACATGACTGTTGTAGTTACTTGGATGAGCTGCAGACTACTTTTTGTTCCCAGGTCTTGTGGTAGTATGGCTTGTCTAACTAATAATCTCCAACACAATTTAGTTTTAGAATTGTCTTCAGTTGTCTTCAATGACACGTGGCCCTGCTGACCTTTCCATGTATTTTTAGAGCACCACCAGAGTCTCAGAGTCGTCAGGCAGCATAGAGCCATGGCTGCATGCCTCCCTGGTGTATATTACCCACTCACAAATAACTCATCACAGATAAACAGTCAAAAAGATTTTCTTTTTCTTTTCATTTATTTATTCATTTACTTATTTTTATTTTCTAATTCCAACTTAATATTTAAATTTTACTTATTTTAGGCCAACAAAAATATTTAATAAAGAATAAAGAAATACTGATAACACTAACGAGTCTTTTCCCATAATTTAGGTTTAAAAACAATATCTAGATTTTTATGTTTGGAGTTAAAACACTTCAAATATAATGACAATCCATATTTTATTACATATGCATCAGCATTTGTAAAATCCTAGTGTCATGTAATGCATTATTTTCTTTTTAAAGTGAAAATACTGTTATATATATTATTTTAATTGTATATCTTTAAATATTTGTTCTTAATTTGTGGGCTGTAATGGTCCTGTTTCTCACTTGTATCATAGTCGGTTCGGGCATTTAAAGCGACGTTTCCCCTTTAAGTCCGTCCAGCTGAGCGCAGTCAGGAAGTTGCGCAGTGAATTCAGAGTCGCCACCATCAACACAGTCATGTTTGTGTATTTTCATGTGTCTTGTCTGATTTAGACAGTTGGATTTCCTGTGTTTGGGGAGCCAGCGTCGATCTACAAGCGAAGCACCAGTTCCAGGTTGACGGATCGACATTTGACGGGTATGGCGGACGGTCCAGAGGCTGATGTTGACGACCCGCCCAGTGTCAATTTCCCTCCGCTCATCACTGTCTCTGATCTGCCCAGTGCCACTGCTGCAGGTAACCACGAGCTCAGTAATTAATCTGTCCTGTCAGGGAGCATGTGTCCTGCATGTGTCCTGCATGTGCAGTGTGTGAAAAAAGCCGGCAGACACATTAACACAGGGACACATGTAGTGTTGATGAGGGGGACCCCTGGGTAATAAGGTGTGGCCCATGGAGTCAGTAAACACCTACTGTATCTATGACATTTATGTTGTTATGGCAAGCAATTGATAGGTGCAATGCATGGATTTGGATTTGGCTTACTCTACATGCATATCTACTACAAGTGGTGAACACAATAATAGCAACAGCTGCACAATAAAATGCAATTTAACAATACAGCCCTGCAATCAGCACTTTGTCACTTTTAGTTCAGTGGTAGCCTTGTTATTGTATGTCTGTGGGTCTAGATGTCCATGGGAAGTTTCAGAGCTCCCTGGAAACATGAGGAGGCTTCTTTTTTTTTTTT
>CAFUXE010000035.1:3625-17465 GCA_903364295.1 Serranus cabrilla | reverse complement strand
TTTTTTTTACAATTGAATCACAGATTCTTCCCACATTCAACAAGAACACTTAGTAATGTCCAGTGAGAAAAGCTCTCAAATGCAGTATTCTCAACTAAATGATTGGTGTATTTTCAGTCTAAAACTTGTAAATAGTTGCAGATTTCTACTGAAAATCATGTCACAACAAACTACATTGGAGAAACACTTATTTTTAACAAAAACTGCTTTATTCAGTGGTTTTACTGATTTTAATCACTGGGTCTGTTTGTGTTGTTGATGAGGGGACCTCTGCGGATAATTCAGCTGCCGATAAAAACCTCCGTAATGATGAACACTGAAGGCATCCAGTCTGACTGTTCTTATCTGTGTGTCCTCCCCAGGCCGTAACCTAAAGGAATGGCTCCAGGAGCAGTTCTGCGACAAACCTCTGGAGCAGGATGACATGCGGCTGCACAATGCAGCTTACGTCGGAGATCTGGACACCCTGAGGAACCTGCTGCAGGAAGACGACTTTAGACGGTGGGAGGGAGTAATAGTTCTAATGTTATTATTAACCATTTTATGCATCAGTCATCCCTCAGCCGTCACACTGTGTGCTCCATCTTACTGCAGAACTGGCAGCTTTTGTCCAGAATGTTCATGTGGGGCACTGAGTGGTTTGTGGTTTCTGTGCTGTGTGGGTTTGTTCGGTAGGTTTGCTGAGTGACAGCCTGAGAGAGACACATGCTGTACAGAATATGTCCTAACACGTCTTTACCACTAAACAGTCTTCTGTTGCATAACACATGCCATATGCTGGGTACTTTCAGCCTAATTGCATTACATTGCTATACCAAACACAACATTTTCTCAATGTGTGCATCATGGTTTGGTTTATAGCTGGTGGTCACAGTGGGACGCGAACACTCCACTGGCATACTGATACTGTCCATACAGGTACTGGACTGCTGTTTGCTCACAATGTAAGAGCCAGGCAGGACCGTCATGGAGTGGTCAGCACTGATTTAACCCAAATCCCACAGTGGTTGTATGCAGCACTCATACTCCACACCCAGCCAACCCATTATTACTGGCTTAGGGCAGTTCATCTCCATTCCACATGGTTTACAACATGCTGTTATTTCAATAAAACACTTCTTACTTCATTGGGTTTTCCCGGCCCAGCCTCTCCCAACTCGCCTGAGGCTGCAGTGTTGAAAGCAGTATATTTTAGCAGGTAGCTGTTGTAAATATTTAATTTGTGATGACCACACGGCTATGATATTTTTAAGACTTTACTGTTTCTAATGTTTTATGGTCATTGGCTTGCTTTTATTCTAGAAATATTCATCAGAAAAATGCAACCATGACAAATCCAAAATGCTGGATCTAGGGGTTCAACTAAAAACCACTCCCTTCTCTCCCTCGGTGCCAGGCGTATCAATGAGAAGTCTGTGTGGTGCTGTGGCTGTCTGCCCTGCACCCCTTTGAGGATTGCAGCCACAGCAGGACACGCCGCCTGCGTGGCCTATCTGATCGCCCAGGGAGCCGACGTGGACCTAGTTGATGTAAAAGGTCAAACAGCTCTCTACGTAGCTGTGGTGAACGGTCACCTGGACTGTGTCCGGATCCTCCTTGAAGCCGGAGCTGATCCTAATGGGAGCCGACACCACCGCAGCACCCCGCTGTACCACGCTGCACGGGTAGGACGGCTGGACGTACTGCAGGAGCTCATCAGGTGAGAGGATAAAAAAAGGGAAGGCAGCTTATGTAACACTGGTCATTTTTTTTATCTAAATACGTCTGTTTTGTCTGAAGAAGGCATCAAGTTTTTAGAAAAAGTTGAACTGTATTCATGGCTTCCTCCATCTAGGTTCAATGCTGATGTAGACATGGACCACCAGCTGGGTCCCCGACTCCTCCTAAGTGCTCGCACCCTCAACACACTGGTGGTGTGTCCTCTCTACATCAGCGCTGCCTACCACCACCTTCACTGTTTCCGCCTGCTGCTACAGGCCGGTGCTCAGCCTGATTTTAACTACACGGGGCCTGTCTGCCAAGAGGCTCTGACCCGTGGCTTGGCCTCTTGCCTCCTGGATGCTGTACTGAGACACGGATGTGATGTGGCCTTCATCCACCTGCTGCTGGACCACGGGGCCAACCCAGCCCTCGTGCCCTGGGACGGGTCAGAGCTGGAGGCTCCTAATCGAAGGAAGGTGGATCCAGAGGCACTCAGGGTGTTCCTGGAGGCGAAGAGTGAGTAAAATCTTCAAATTTGCGGGAATCAGTGAGGTGTGGATATTCCTAACCAATATATGTGCAAGGAAGGGTTTTATTCAGGTAGTCAGGAGGTAATTTTGGAAAAATCCTACCACGCGCTGTTGTAGGCTGATTAATATTCACAAGTTGTAATTTTGAAGGAAACTAAAATGTTTTTCGTTGATTTTTAATTGTCAAAGAAATGTTTTAAGTGATCTCAAGTCATTAGTTTTTTGTGGTTATATGCCATTTGTTGATAGCGCAGATTATAAAAAAGGAGGGGCTGAACAACCCGACTGACAAAAAAATGTTAAAAAGTTAAGATAGATAATATGTAATATTAAGATAATATGATAAATAAGTTGTCTGTACCTCTCATCATTGTTGACCTGAGCCTGTAGTTTGGTCCTGCTGCAGCTGCCTTTGCTTTGTCTCTCCTCAGGATGCCCTCTCAGGCTGACACACCTCTGTCGCATCAAGATCCGCAGAACGATGTGCAAAAGTCGTCTAAAACACATACCCTTGTTACCGCTACCACAACCCATCAAGAACTTCCTGCTTCACCAAAACTGACAACCATCCACCTTCTCTTCTCCTACAGAGCTCTTCCAACTCAAACCTTAAAAAAAACCCTCAGTCAGTCCCAACACCAATCTCTAAATAGAGCACTTTGTGAAACCAATTTGCTAATTCCTTATTATTTTCTAATAGTAAACACTTAACAATATTATTTTTCAAACATTTTGAAGTTAACATAGTACTGTTATCTTTCTATTATTGATATAATTTATTGAAATGCTTCCTAACTTATGAGAGAAGCCTTAGTATGTCCTGACGTGTGGAAACTGTGTGTGTATCCCAAGTGTTTGCCTTGTGACTTCCCAGATCACTGGGGTGTGTTCCGGTCCTGCTTCAAGTAGCACTTTTCAGCTTAAGAGCCATAGTGAGAATGTCGTTTGGTTTGAACAATGACCTAAACATGTAACGTGTTAAATATCCCATAGAGGCACAGCAACATTACCCAGATCCAGCTCCATAAATTGCTCATTTATTTGTTTCAGGTAAACTTAGATTTTAGGCCTTTTCCCAACTCTCAGCCAGAGTAAATGTCAAACTGTGCATCAGCTCTGAGTTCACAAGTTCATATTGTAGATTACTTACATTTTAAGTAGTCACTAGTGTGAAGTGCAGGAATAAAAGATTATAGATTAGATTTGCATTGTGAATCTGTAACTTTTGATGCATGAAGCAATTTGATTTGTCGGCCTGTGTTTACATTTGATGCAGGGTGGTGATAGTTTCTTTTTTAGCCGTATGCCTTAATATTGAGTTTGGAAAGGCCTCCATCATTAATCAGAACAGAAATGTTTTTAGGGCAAATAAAATGAGCAATTAAAGGTCCTGGATCTTAATGGAAACACTGCTAGCAGGAAAGAAAGTTTACATTTGTGCTCTAGTTACTAATGTACATATTACCATCATGTAGAAGCACTGCACTGTTTAAGCATATTTAATAGAAAATGAATGTGAATAACGAACAAGTTTGTATTTATTGAAAGCTGCCTTCTCTGTGAGTCTGTTGCAATTATTGGCTTCTGTTGTAGACATGAAATCTCAACGGTTTTGCTTTGTATGGACTCTTCTTTGTTTGCATCCAGTAAATGTATAATAATTCTATATTCTCTCTGTTTTTTATCATCCAAAACTACACGGGAGGGCTTCGACCCCACCAGAAAGCAGAATAAGTCTTCAAAAGGAGGATCGGATTCCTTTCATCCTGTTCTGTTAGCCATCTCCTTTAGTAAACATGAGAGAATGAGTCCTTTTCCTGTCTTCACAACCCTGTCCAAGACGTGTTCTAGTCCAAAATATCTCAGCCAGTGTCATGGACAGAATCTCTGGAGTATAGGTTTGGTTACTCTAGTGGAAGAAAATCACCCCTCTGTCAATATCAGGGCAACACAGCCCACAGATGGTGTGTGAGCCAGCAGAGCTTCAGTACACTATTAGTTAACAACTCTTGAGGAAAATTCCCCTCATACACATTATGAATCCTTTTTACAGGTCCATAACAAGGGGTAGTAACGTCTGTTTCCAAAAAACATCCTTAAACTATACTATGTAAAATTTCTGTTTTCAAATAAAATAAATGTCTATAAACTACTGGACTTGGGGTGACCCAGAATGGAAAATGTGGTTATGGGCCAAAGGATCATTCCATCTGGGCTATATAGGGGTGATATACTTTACCTAGATTTACTTGGTTTCTCTCAATAAATCATAAAATAAACATGAATTTGGGCCCCAAAATTGTATTTAAAACCACTGCACATACACCTGTACTGCTATCTTGTCCAATAATTTGGTTGTTTGTGCTATTTTTCTACAGATGCATAAAGCTTTAACAACAAGGCAATCAGAGATGGCAGACTTCACCCCACTGATGTCTGTATACTAACCAGGTAGAGTGCAGCGCCCTCTGTTGGCCAGAGGATGTGTATGACTTTTTTGTCAACTTCTTGACATCTCACAATAAGGTGTTTTTCTGTCATTTTTGGACAAACTATATTACGCCACTAAGCAGTGGCGTGCACAGACTTTTTGGGGGGAAGGGGCGAAAAGAAAAACGGGCACATCAGTGCATTTTGCCTCTCAAGAAGGCACTTTAGAATATGACTTTCAACAATTGGGTCTTGCAGGGGGTCGGCGGCCCCCCCTGCCACCCCCCTGTGCACACCACTGTTGATCACCCACTCGTCCTCTAGCTATCTTTTCTCCTTTTCCTGCAGTCTTGTTGTTGCCTGATTCTCCCACTCGTCTTGTAACTTATGACACCCTCCAGAGAGAGTAATTTAATAAAAGTTTGATAGGACATTGACATTTTTTATTGCTGTGAAGCTGCTAAATGAGCCAAGATGTCTTCAATGTTTAAAAAACCCAACTGGCCCCGTGGAAAATGCGGAGCCTGGGAACCCCGAGTGGAAGCAGCAGGGAGCACAAGGGCCGAGGGAGCAGAGGGCTGTCAATAGAAAAAGACCAGAGAAGATAGATTGGGTTACTTTCTGAGAAAGCCTCGGTCCGGATTAAAGATTTTCTGCAGAATTCAGAGAAAAGCCTCTGAAACAGCATTTAAACTCTCATGAGACAGTTAAATCCGCTTTTGCAAATATGAGACTATCATTTTTTTATTAGACATGTTTAACATTTAAATAATGAAAAAATATAAAATGCATGCATGAAAGTGAATTTTGTGTGCATGCCTCTGTGCACAAAAATGTACAACTGTCACATGAGGTCTCTAGATGGCACTGTCTTCCTTTCAAGCATGGCAGACATCTCTGTGTCTCCCAATATCTCTCCTTCCCTTTCCCTCTCTGTCCTCTCAGTTCTCTTTCTTTCCCATCTCTGCCTTTGTCTCTTATTCTTTCTTTTACCTCTTCTTTTCTCTCATTCTTTTCATTCTCTGTTGTCCTCCTCTTAGTTTGCCTCACAGGATTGAGCCATGGACCTCAACATGTGTCCTCAAGAGCCTCATCCTTTCAGAACTCAGCCAAGCAAGTCTTTCATTAACAGGACACACACACACACACACACACATACACTCAGCGTAGAGTGAAGCAGAGATGGGACAGTTTGGTAAACCACTATCTTCCTGTGGGGAGTTTCCATTGCAAGAGACTTCTCTTTCAAGTCAAACTTATTTTATGTAACGATTTATTTCGGAAGGCACCCCGAAACAAGTTATTAGGGATTTCACATGAAGCCTTTTACTCCATAGTGAGGTATCACTGCAGAAATAAAAACTATTGAACAAAAACGAGATATTTTACCCTCGCTAAATGTTAAACATCAGCATTTTATTGGCTGCTTTGTACCGTTTTACGCTTCAAATCATGATCAGCATAAACAGTATTTAAACACTGAAGTGATTTCCTTTGGTCATGCCTTTGCGAGAAAAAGAAAAAGGAAACAGAGATGGTAAACATTTTATCCCTTCAGAAAATCACTGGAAGCCTGGAAAAGCTGAATGGTGTTGTTCATTCCTAACTTTATTTGCACCACAAACTGCAATCAAAATCTCAACAGCCTTTGCTAATACCACCACAGTGTTCCGCTTCAACTGGGGACCAGCATGCAAAGGGATGTTAACTGCAGCTCAGCTCGCTTCATGAGGAAAACCACAGCTCTTAGACGTGGATTAAAGGTTGTTTCCATGGATCTGGTGTTTTCGTATAAAATTCTCTTGGCGTGTGCGTGCATATGAATACGTTAGTGGTGTTTGCTTAGCAAAAATATGGAGTCTGTTTGTGTAAAAGAGAGGAAAAGTCATGTTTGTTTAGATCGAAACTCACCTGTTAGTTGTTAAGTAGTTGCACCACAATCACTTTGTGTCTGCTTCTTTGTCAGGCCGCCTGCTCTCCTGCACTTGCACTGCAGAGTAGCCTGTTGCAGTTTGGTAATTGCCACGCGCTTTAATTTGAATGATCTCATTCCTCAGGCGTTCCGGAACTCTTAGTTTCCTCGAATGACCACATCACTGCGTGTTTACCGCCGCCACACACACAGAAACACGCATACAGGTATTTTGAGTGCAATTCAAGATTTATCAAGCTCCTTTTTTTCTTTTCTTTAGTGGAATTCGTCCAAACATAAAGCTGTTTAACATGACTCACGGAGATTAAATGGATTGTCGTTTTGTCGTCCAAGAAAAGCAGTCATTTCCGTTGGAGCTCATGTCAGATCAATTGAACAGGAAAGCCTGGGTGTGGATGAAAAAGACTGAAAATATTGATCATTTTTCTGTTTTGTGTCATACTGTAACGCAGCACATGTGGATCACAACTGCACGTCCGGAAGCACTTTTCCTCTATTAAGGCCGTCTTGCTCTATAAACCACTCAATCAGTGCTCTAACGCAACACAGTCTTTATTGATATAATTAAGAAGTATATGGTTGGGAATATTGAAAAAATCTTTACTTTTAAAAGTGCGTTTTAATTAAAAACCTCAGAGAGGCTTAATGGGGCTTAATTTGACTGTTTTCCAAAGGAGGCGGTAGTTGTGAAATGTGGCAAGGGCAGGAAGGATGTCAAGTCATTGCTTCTGTAATTACTGTCACAGTCTGTAACTCTGCTCTTATACTTAATTAGTTCCCTCTCATTTCAGTGATGTCTCCTTATTACGTGAGTACTTCAGCTTCCTGTAGAAACGGAGAAAGAGGCTGTTTAAGGGCTGACTTGGACAAGAAAAAGAATATTGCGTTAAACAAAAACTAAATTTATATTCATTCATTAGCAGTGCTGATGGGGAAATGAGAAAATGGACTGTGAGCCTGGATTCATTAGGATTGTCTGGCAATGTTATAATGCTGCACTTTAGGCATTGCTAATTAGGCTTCATGAACCATCATCAGGTCATTACTGGAATCAGAGCTTGATGAAAAATGTGCTGCTTCAACACCTGATCAAGCAGCTGAACCGGACACAGGAATTTTAAAAACCTCATTGTATGCATCTAAATCTTATGTTTTAACAGCATAGCTGCGTGATGACCAAGTTTATCTGTTAATCAGTCAGTATCACTTTGGTACAGACGGGTCCCAATTGATTGTTTCGACCCTTTGTGTAGTTGCTTTGTGTCTCTTTGTGGTAATTTTGTGTCTGTTTGTTCTCATTAGTCAATCTTTGTAGTTGTTTTGTGTTTCTTTGTGGTCATTTTGTGTCCTTTTGTTGTTGATTTTGCCTATTTGCTGTGGTCTCTTTGTAGTCTTTTGGTGAGTCTTCGCAGTTTTTTGTGTCTTTATATTTTTTTGTTTCTCTTCGCCAGTTATTTTGTTATTTCTTTGTAGTTGTTGTGTTTCTTTGCAGTAATTTTGTGTTTCATTGTGGTTGGGTTGATCTATTTCATAGATACTGTGTTCTTTTTGTGGTCTCTTTGTAGTCTTTCTATTAGTCTTCATGATAGTTTTGTGTCTCTTGTTGTTTTGCTCCTCCATAGTCATTGTGAGTCTCTGTGGTGTTTTGTGTCTCTTTTCAGCTGTTTCACATCTTTAAGCAGTTGTTTTTGTCTATTTGTAGTCTTGTTGTGCCTCTTTGTTGTCGTTGTAAGTCATTTTTTTGTGGGTGAGGGCCATGGGGAGCCCTGACACTTGCCCATCAGGCCTGATCAGTAATCCATCTGTGGCTGCCATAATTAGGTAGATATCCTTGTTCCCCTCATGTTAAATTGTGTGGTGACCCCTGACTCTGTATCACGTCGGATTTCAGTTTTTCTAGTACTTTGTTTATTACCAAATACATGCTAAACTAATGGCATTTCCATCAGTCCCACCAGTACTTGCTATTGCATGAATTAAGTGGTCAACTTTGAAGATGTTGTAACTGCCGGACATAGTCTTGTTAGCTGGGATTTTGATCATGCTAGCATGTTGATACTGGCTCTAAAGAACGCTGTGCTTAAGCACAGCCTCACAGAACCACCAGTATAGCTGTAAAATCTTTTAAAGGTGCAAATTCAATGTGAGTGATATTTCCAATTTTTCATTCATGTCTGTCTTCACTGATTTAGCTGATTGTCTCCACACTGGCAAAAGACTCTCTGTCTGTCTGTTTCTCCACCACAATATACACAGATGTGATGAACCTGCTGGCAATCTAAATGCTGTCCTCCATGTTCATAAAAATCATGAGACATTGACTGATTGTTGCTCTGCTTCATGTCAAACAAAAGCTTTAGGAACAAACAGTCTTCTTTTTGATCATCAGTCCTGATTATGCTGTGTAGGCTATCTGAGTTTGTGAGCCTGGGGATCAGTTAATGGCAGCATGACAATGTCCATTACACCAAACTACCCATGTTTAATTACTTCCGTAGAGCTGGACCGCTCATGGGAAGGATTTTCCGCCACTGAGAAGATCTCGTGGTTAGGAGTGGGAGGGGGTGTGTTGGATAGGGAACAAAGCAGTAGAGCTGTAGTGGATGGTGGGGTTGGAGGGACTGTGGGTCTCCTCCTCTTCTTCCTCCTCCTTGTCCCCCTCACTAAACGAACCAGGAACCATTGGGCAGCTTCCCAAACCGCTGCCTGACAACAACATGGGCAAAAAGAAACCCCAGTTCAACAGAAGAGGGGAGAAGAGGAAGAGAGTCATTCGGTGGCCACCACTGTGGGAATGTTGTAAACTGTGCTTTCCTGAGGCCTTGGGAATCCCACACCAGAGCTGAAACCTGCGGGCATGGAAAACGGGGCCTGCCTCCCCCGAGAGAGGAGATGTCAGATACAGAACAACATGGCTTGATCACTTGGTGTGGGGGAGCTGGCAGTGACGCACTTTCTCTACTGTGCATCAGGGGGGCAGTTTGACAGGACAGACCATCTAAATATTACCACAGTGAAGACACAGTGAAGACAAAAACTTTGTTGAGTGCGGTACAAGAGGTACTCTGCACTGACCAGCTGCTGGACTTTTGCCCCTGCCTTTCAAAAAGTCTGTGCACTTGAATTAAGGCCCCAAAATTGTATCTAAAACCACTGCACATACACCTGTACTTGTATCTTGTCCAATAATTTGGTTGTTTGTGCTATTTTTCTACAGATGCATAAAGCTTTAACAACAAGGCAATCAGAGATGGCAGACTTCACCCCACTGATGTCTGTATACTAATCAGGTAGAGTGCAGCAAAAAAAATCGACATACTATAGTATGACTTTTTTGTCCGATTTTTGACATCTCATAATATGGTGTTTTTCTGTCATTTTTGGATAAACTAAACTGCTAAATGTACCAACAGACTATAATGAGTCAATTTTTAGCATTTTTCGGCAGTTTGAAAATTGACCCCTTTCGACTAAAATTGACGTATGACTTTTTTCAGTTTTTGGAAAGCTCCTAAAATTGTGTTTTCTGTCCCTTTTCCAAAGATTATACCATAACATGTTATCAGACTCTTAACAGACTCTAAAAAAAGCTACTCTATGAATTTGAGGCATATTAAAATTTGGGGTATTTCAAAATTTTATGACCTTTTCTGTGTCATTTCATGGTTGTATTTGAGCTTATTGGTTTGTAGAAGTGGGTCACAGAAGCATTCACATTGTGGAGTTTTGGTCCCAATTTTCTGACACATGTGGTCTTATAACTCAGCCAGCTGTTGGACTGATATTTTTTTATTGATGGTGGGACTAATGAGTAATAAAAACCAAATGAGTTGATAGAAAATTATTTTCCTGACTCTATCATTTATAAGATTTGCTGTTATTACTACAGTGAAGGGATCAATGCACTGAAAAATAAGTTTGAAAATTAAAAGCTGTGCTGATGTTTAAGTAGAATCCTGCAAACAGTATCTATGTTTCTCTCTGTACAGGTTCAGCTGCGAGGCCACAGCAGCACACCACATCAAATCAACCATTTCCTCCACTGATAAACAGCTTCCAAGATCTACAAGAAGGAGTAAGAAGAGTTAAAAAAGACATTTAGGGAAATGGTTTTGGAAACAGCCAGGCTGAGCTCTAACACGCTTCAGAACATAAGCCCTTCACTCTGTCGTTGAAACATGAAATCTGCTTTTACTTAAATAAGTAAAACATTCCTCATATGGTTTGAGACATTTTCACTTGTTTCCAGCACTCGCATCACTGCTTTGTGAGCTTTCTTGAGGCAAATGAGAATTTTTTGAAAAGTGTAATTTGACAGATGAAGCCACTGTTCAAGGGACAAACATGTCACTTGATTGAGAGTGGATTTGTTTTTGTGTGAAGGGAGAGCTTCTTCTGTATCGGTGCTGGTATTACTGCTGCATTTATATGCACAATGCAAACCATTCAATGTCTCAAAATTCTCCAAAATACTCATTAACCTGATAATTCTCCTGCTGTGTTTTTTTATGCATTTCCCCCAAATCCTTCAAAACCTTCATAAGAAAATAATTCCAGATGTACAATTACATGGAGTGAAAAACACTTGCAGGAAACTAAATGACAATGACGTTACTAATTGTAGAATATAGTAGAAAATTAAATAGCAATGACAAGGTCTTGATCCATTCTGGCAGTGTTCAGCACTTGATACAGATACATGATGATATAATGTGTAATGGGAATAAAGAGTGTGCAGCATTGCGTGACCGTGAAGCCAACATCCTGTCCTCAGTGAATTCCACAGAGGAGTGTGCGGCTCCTTTGGTTTCTGTTGCTTTTTCTAGAGTCCCAGCGAACAGGGAATGTGTGTGTGTTTGTGTGTGTGTGTGCCGAAGAAAAACTTGATTTATGTTTCTAGAAGTCATCTCTCTCACTGCGACATTCCACTGAGACTAAAGTGCGAGGATATTTCAGTATTTTACTTTATATAGAAGGCAGGAGCAGTTTTTAACTGATACACAGAAACGGATGGAGCTGACCCTGCTGCTTTTGAACTTTTTGTCTCATGTTATTGATGATACAAAGGTTAAAACGAGGCATACAGTCCTGCATGTGACAGTTTTGTTGAATTTGACCCCAAAACACCCCCCAAAAGCTAAATCAGTCACCTGCACTAACTCAGGACATATTGTACCGAAATTCCAGTGCTAACTGAAATTGCTTAGAAAATACAACGACACTCAGAGAGTGAATACCAACACAAAGGCTGATGCTGCATTCACATGCTCTTTAGTTGGTCCCATTTGGGAGTTGGTCTATTAGTCTATATTACAATTTTGTTGTGTTCATGAGCACTATTCAGCATACTATTCAATATTTGCATGATAATTAAGAGCAAAGAAATGTAAGTAATTCTATTTTGCATCCCAGAACGCCTCTCCAGGGAGAAACTGGATCACCTTAATGGAATTTAACCATCAGTAATATTAGTGAATATGCCTGTGTCTGATCTACGAGAAGAGAAAAAAAAAAGTCAAAAAGTTTGTGAAGTAGTAATCAAATTGTAATGCAAATGCTTTTAATTTTGCTGTAATGTATAATGTTGTTTTGAGATTATCATCTGAATTTCTACAGCATTATATGAATGTAAAAATGTAACTACTGTAGAAAAAATAAATAAAGATAGATACTTAATCAATGGTGTAATAGTGATTTTTCCTAATGGGAAAAGAATAAACTTTTTATTGATCCAGCACAAAAGCATGCACACACACTGTGAATCCAGGTTGTAAATGTGTTTTTTTAATGCTGTAAAATGTTACATTTTAACATTGAACTGCTGTTCTTGGAGTTGACATGTTGCCGCTTGTTTGCTACACGCTGATTTTATTTATTAGTTGTCACATGGTTGCAGTTAGTGCACTGACTTCAAAATAAAAACTGAATAATGATAGAGGCTTTCCGATCTTTGATGGGATATTCGGATATATCAACATTAGTTTTGGAAAGAATCAACCTCCAGAGTTGATGGGCCTGAAAGTATATCCACTACTGACACTAATCTATATGTGATTGAGGGAAAGCCAAGCCCAAAGCAGACCTTAAAGATAGGTTTAGGTTCCAGTTTGTGCTCCTCTCTGGGCTGATTTATCTATGATGTGTCCTCTCCTGTGGTCTGAGAGCCAGGCAGCCATTAGCACAACCCATCTCTTTAATCAAGCCACTGGAGGAGGTACCGAAGGATGCTCTGCTGACCGCAGTATGCCTCCTCTCTTATTTTCTCACCCACTGGCACGCCCGCTCTGTGGGAGAGTCCTGAGGTTTGTTAAAGCCTCAGTGAGTCAGTGACAGGTGGACAGGTGGTAGTTCAAGAGCGCAAGAGGGTGCCTCAGGGCCTCGTGGCGGCTGCGCAACTAAAAATATGTGGGGAGCCACCAGCAGCGCAAATAGAAAAGCATTTATTTAAAAACAACGAAGGATGGGAATTTATATATGTGCTGCAGTCACAGGAATAAAGAACACTTATCTATTATATCTAACATCTTTTTCATATGTGCCTTTTATTTTTGATAATTTCTGGCTACAATAGCTACTTCGGAATTTAAATTTGAGTGTTCTAAAGGTACAAAAGAAATCTGACAAACCAACCATTACGACAATCCCTACATGGTGTATGAGGTATATAAATGGCCCACCAAGCATATAAAAGCTTGTGCAACAAATGTCTCAATGTCTCATACAACCAAACAGTAATTGACAGTTCCAAGTTTCCCAGCCTGTCGCAATAAAATAACAAGAAATGAATGTGCAGCAAAAATCCCCATGTTGGTGGATTGTTTTAAGATGCCCTGAAGCTGTAATGGAGACAATAGTCAATTCCAGAGGTTACTTATTTAAATCATATTTTTGCATCTTTTTTTAGAGGGGTGAAGCTGACAGTTAAGACAAACTGTTCTCCCACCACCAACTCTAAGTTAAAAGTTAGAATCTTGAGGATTTTCATTTAAATGAATGAGTTGCTGTCTATCGACTTGATCTTGAATCCCACTGCATGTCTTGGCAAGAATTGCCCTGTGCAGTCGTCTAATTAGTGGAGGGTAGGCACTGAGGAGGGATTGTAAAATCTACTTTGTGTTGAGTATGGCTTGGATTATTTAGATGTGACTATCCAAGGCAGAGAACTGAAATTTACTTTTGATAACATAGTGCTTCAGATGGTTTACATCTCAATCAGTTATGCAATTACAAAGCTGTGTGAATTCTG